>CANYLF014138721.1:0-15521 GCA_948193215.1 Bocquillonia castaneifolia
CCTTTGATTTCTTTAAGGTGTTCCTTATTGATTTCTTGAAATTAATTTAATTTGATTGAATTGATTTCCCTTCTACCTTAAACAATTTATTAACTTGTTAGTTTTAGGTTGTTTGAGCATTCATTCTTTTATAACTAGAGACCTTAGTTTTAATATAGCTAAGCTTGGTAGTTCCATCGATTTAATTGCGAACATCAACTTTGATCTTGGGTAAGATGAAATCAACATTATTGGTAAGCTTGCTATCTCTTTATAGGTAGAGACCTTATCACGTTTGGTGAGTTAAACCATCTAAGTTGTGTTTGATCGTATCCTTATTGTTCTTGGTCGAATCCAAGCATCCAAAGGTGTTGATTCCGCATCAATATGCAATAAGGAGTTTATGTATTTAAAAATTTCATGTATTTTCATTTTACATTGTTTTATCTTCTCATATTATTTTTAATTTATATCCATGAATATTAGCCTATTTATTTTACATAAATAATTATCTCATCATTTTTTATTTATACAACATAGCAGTATCCATTTTCAGTTAAATAATTATTTTACAAAAATAATAAGTTCTGTTAACAAAAAAACACATCTTACCACATTCATTTTATGTAAATTAGTGCTAATTTTCAACAAATAATTATTTTACAAAAAAAAAAGTTATTTTAACATAAAACATAAACTATCTTATTCATTTTATGTAAAATAGAGATCATGTCATTCATTTTACATAAAAGTCATATCCAATTTCTGTTAAATGATCACTTTATAAAAATAATAAGTTATGTTAACAAAAAAAAATATCTTACCACATTAATTTTATGTAAACTAATGCTAATTTTCAATAAATAATTATTTTACAAAAAAACAAGTTATTTTAACATAAAACATAAAACTATCTTATTCATTTTATGTAAAATGGAGATCATATCATTCATTTTACGTAAAAGTCATATCCAATTTTTGTTAAATGATTACTTTATAAAAATAATAAGTTGTGTTAACAAAAAAAATATCTTACCACATTAATTTTATGTAAATTAATGCTAATTTTTAATAAATAATTATTTTACAAAAAAAAAGTTATTTTAACATAAAAAAACAAACTATCTTATTCATTTTATATAAAATAGAGATCATGTCATTTATTTTACCTAAAGTCATATTCAATTTCTGTTAAATGATTACTTTATAAAAACAATAAATTGTGTTAACAAAAAAAAAATCTTACCACATTCATTTTATGTAAATTAATGTTAATTTTCAATAAATAATTATATTAAAAAAATAGTTATTTTAACATAAAAATAAACTATCTTATTCATTTTACGTAAAATAGCACTCATTGTTTACTTTATAAAAAATATTATCTTAACGAGAAATATTTTTAATTTTATGAATGTGCATATTCATTAAAATTAAAAAAGAAACATCTAAAAATAAGAAAAATACAATTATTTTATTAAATTATATATAATAACTTTTTAAACATAAAATTCTTAATTGTTATATATATATATTATGTATTATTTTATAGAATGAAATAGCAAAAGATAAAAAAAATGAAGAAAATATTTCTACATTTGAATTATATTCACTTATAGCTAAACGATTAATTTAGAAAAAAAGGCTGATAGAAACATTAAGTTATTAATTTATTACTATTGTTATATGAATTTATTTATTAAAATAATAGACTATTTTTAATGAGAAATGATATTTTTTTTACTTCATTTTACGTAATGTGGTATTCATTTTTGAAAGAAGGGTTAAATATGTACACTAACTTTTGACATGGGCCCAAATCAAGGAAAATTGGAAAAAAAATCAGCAATTTAATCCATAAAATTGTATTTTCAGTCAAATAGGTGCAAAATGTTAATTATTATTTTTTTAAAATTCATAAAAAATTCATTTTAACAATTTTCATCTCATTTTTTATATGTTAGTTTAGAAAAATTAATTTATATTATAAAATAATTTCAAAAACTTTTGACCAATAAATTATTTTTTATGATTTTTTAACCAATAAAGCTTTAAAAAATCATAAAAAAATAAAAAGTATATAAAACTTGTACAATTCTTTATGTGAAAAACTTAATACTATAAGTCAAACTTGTTGAAATGATCATTGATGGATTTAAATTAACTTAATTTTTAAATTTATCGAATAGTTAGTCAATACATCATAGTAGTAGAAAGGTCCTCGTCATATGATATATATACATCGATATGACCATCGTAATATCCCCTCCTGATAAAGCTGTCCTCATTCTTATTAGGGATGAAAATAGGGAAGTTCTTAGAATCATAATATTGCTTGCGAAAGATGTTTAGAGCGAGTGAGGATAAGGTAATCTTACTTTCTATGTATATGTTATACAACTCCCAATAAATAGATTGAGTTTTTTGCATAACACCACCAAGTAGAAGGATTAACTGCTTCATATAGTCTAACAATCTTCTTGTCTTCAAACTTACCTATAATTTTCAATTATTTTTTTGTTAATAAATTAGCTATGTAAAACTAATCAAATTTTATCATTAACTATCTGAATATATCTAACATATCGTCTTAGATTATTATAAAAAAATTATATCGTTTTCATACGTGTTTATATTTTTTATAACTTTTTACGTTTTTTCATTAAAAAGTTTTAAGAAAATAATTTTGATCACAAATTATTTTTTAATTTTTTTAATTTGAATGAATTATTTTATAACTCACATATAAAATATTAGATGATTGTTAAAATGAATTTTTATGAATTAAAAAAAATAATTGACATTTTGCACCTATTTGGTCAAAAAATACAAGTTTGTGGACTAAATTGCTGTTTTTTCTCAACTTTCCTTGATTTGGTCAAGTGTCACAAACTGGTGTACCTATTTAACCATTTTTCCATTCATTTTCGATTAAATAATTACTTTACAAAAATAATAAGTTGTGTCAGTAAAAAAATCTTATCACACTTATTTTAAGTAAAATGAATGCATTTTATTTTCTCATTTGAATAAAAGAATTATTTTATTAAAAAAATTAAACAATGTTAAAAAAAAATCATTATATATCCTAAACCAAATGACACCTAAAATGAAATTATCTAATTTATTTTACATAAATTTACATTGGATTTCAATAATATTAAGCTATATTAACAAAAAAAAAACTCATTCATATTTATATTTTTTATGTTAAAATACTTATTATAAGTAATTATTATATTCATCGAATGAAATATTAAATTATCTCATTTTATAAACATGTAACTATTTTAACGATAAATAATACACTATACCAACAAATTAAAGAAATTATCTCATTCATTTTACATAATTAATATTTATTTTTCAACAAATAATTATTTTACAAATATAAGTTATTTTAACAAAAAATATTTTTTAAATTTTATGTAAAATAAAATTTTTTTGTTAACTAATTAATTAACGAAAGGCAACCGTCATATGATTAATTATTATATACAAGGTAAATATTCATTAAAAAAAATCCATAAAAAATCAATAAAATGTATTATTTAAAAAAATTTATATTTATGAAGTTAACATACATTTATAAACTTTTAAAATTTTTATATTTAATAACTTATGATAAAAAAAATATTTTATATAAAATATTTACAATTTACAAAAATTCATATACATACTATTTATTTTTTGTAAATTGATGATATATTATGTAAAGTAGTAAGTATATATAATTTTTATGCCGCCTATGTCATTTTAACATTTCCCTTAAAAGGTTCATTAACTTGCTACAGCAGATTAAAGTAATATTTAATTTTTTATTTTTTAAAATAAATATAATATGTGTCATATTTTTATTGGTTAATAAAATAAAGTTAATTTACTTTGTTTATCACTAAGTCATAGTAGCCTCCAAGATATAAATATATTTTGAACCATCGAAAGAAAAAAACCAATTTCACAAATAAAAATTAGAGAAGATCTCTGATTTAATAATAATAATAAATGGAGATGTGGAGAAAGCAGAAAAAAAAAAAAAGAGATGTGCAGATCTCAATTGTCGTGGTCGAAGCTTGAATGGTTGCTGAAGATGTTCACTTGGCCAGAGAAAGATCAGTTGTTGGCGGAAACTTGAAGTGGCGAGAACAAGAATAGTTGGTGATATGGACAAATGGCAGCGATTGTGGACGCCGTTCTACATAGTTGATGTTTCAGACGTCGGATGCGTCTTTTGTTGATCTTTCAAATGTCGACGACTTTAGTTGCTACTAGTGCTTGTAGTGGTGTGAGAGATGACAAATGGGGGTTTAAGGTGGTGGTAACATCAGTGAAAAAGCTTGGTTATGGTTATTAATGGAGGAGTGGCGAGATTGGTAAATTTGATGAAATTAAGAGATTGTAATTTTGCAAATTTTTTTTGCGAAGTTGTTATTTTTTTTAGAATTCCCTCTTTCTTTATCTTGTATACCTGCCTAGTTTGATATCCGCGTACTTTGAGATTCGCGTGAAAAAGAGATTTTCATTTTTCAATATTTGTGAGGGGCTTTTAAATTTTAAATTTTAAAAATTTTAGCTATTTATATCTTTTTAGTTGTTTCGAATTTATGGCACCTTTTTAATCTATCAATTACTTTTTCATTTATGACGAGACGTCTCACCTCCATTTCACTTCATCTCCCATCGTGTAAAAGTGTCTTTTCGACTATCTATTTTTTCTCAACCGTTGATCTTGATTTGATCGTATGGGCTTATTTTTTCCTGAGCTCTACCCATTTTCCTATAAATTGTGCTTTTTACTTCTTGCAATACTTTTTTATTTTTCTCTCGTCTTTTCTGTGTACCTTCTTTTTATCACTTTCCTGTGCATTCGCTTTTCCTTCGAGATTTCCATTTGCTGGTGTTCTTTGCTTCTCCGGGAACTTTCAACTACAAATAGGTTCTTTTCTAATGGCTCTTATTGATTTACCTGAGGAATCTGTTTATAATATTGCTGGTTTTAATACCACGATGACTGTTGTATCAAAACAGAAATCTGTTTTTACTGATTTGAATACTTATAATACTTTTATTCGTCAATACCCTTTACCTGATGGTTATTCTTACCGTCGTCCCCCTATTGAATGCCGTGCCTCTGATCTTTTGAGTAGTGATCGGGTAATTGTTTATGCTAGCCAATTGCAGTCTGGTTTAAGATTTCCCTTAGAACCCCTTTTGGTGAAAATTTTAGAGCATCAAAACATTCATTTATGCCAATTTCACCCTAATTCGATCCGTAGTTTTTTAAGGTTTATGCATGTTCATAAACGGGATGGTGTTGAGCCGACTGTAGATAGGTTTTTACAATACTTTAAACTGACCCGTCGTATGACCGAGATGTTTGTTTCGGCTTCTTGGCGCGGTGCGTCATACCGCATCTGTGATGGTAGTCCTCCCAAAGTTCATGGTATAAAAAATAGGTTTTTAATTGTTAAACATCCGGTTGCTTTTCGGTCTCTTCCCCGTGATTGGGTTATGAGTGTACTTTTTAGTCGTAAAAAACTTAAAAAGAAAGAGCGAGTAGAGTTGTAGATATTTGCTGCTCTTCGTTTTAGTAATGGGATGAGTCTGGACCAACAAGTCTCTAGTTATCTTGCTGAGAGATCTTCTTCTGGGAGAGACTCTTCAAAGAGAGCCGATAAAGCCGCGGTTTCAAATCGGCCTGTAAAGGATGATGATCCTGAACTGGCTAGTCTATTAGCCGATATAGGCGATGACCAAAATGGCATTCCCCCTTCACCGTCTCCTCATAGGTCTAGGATTCCTTCCAAAGGGATCCATATCTTGGACCATCCTGGTAGTCCAATCTCTTCCTCCAGCTCTTCTGATGCTGATCCAAATCTTATAGCGGAACTAGCTGTTAAAGCTGGCATTGCTTATGGTATTTATTTGCTCTTCTTTCACTTTTTTCCTTTAATTGATTATTATTTTTCTTTGCTAATTGTAGAGATGCATTTTGCTGGAATGTCTTTAGATATGGCTCCTCCTCCGAGGTCTAGTAAGAGAGCTAAGACATCTGGTGCTGCAATTGCTGCTGTATCGGCTCCAGTCGTTAGCTCTGGGGTAACCACTGAAACTGTTGCCACCACTTCAATCACCCCCGTTACATCAACTAGTGCCAGTGGTAGCGGCTTGAAGGCTTCAACCGTTGGAGCTATTACCTCTACCACATTTGCAGGTGTACCTACTCCTATCAGCACTGCCGTCTGTTCTCTGCCCGCTTCAGGGCTAGCTCGCACGCACTCATCTACTACCATCGTTGCTACTGAGAGAGGAGGATCCTCTGCTGCTCCTCCTCGCTTTGATGGGTCTGCAGTGTGCGATGATGGGGTTGAGCATCCGTACGTTTTGAGGAATGTTTTCTGTGAGGAGTTTGGAGCTCCTATTTTAGCTGATGACTGGCTTCATACTAACTGCAAACATATTTCGATGGAGAGCGATGGTGTTGCGAGGCGGTTCTCCGAGTTGGTTTGCCTTCCTAGGGACATGGCCAAAATACGCTCTGTCCCTGAAGTGAAGCTGCTTGGAGAGACCCGCAAGCTCTGCTTTTTTGTAAGTATAGTATTTTGACTAATAGTTTTTTCCTAGTTTCATATGTTTATTGGTCACTCATTTCTATTGATGTGTTTTTCGGACTCTTTAACATCTAAAAAGCTCTTGGTGTGGCTCATGTTAACGCTGTCAAATCAAGCAGCATAATCACTGTTGATTTGAATAAAGCTAACGTTGATCTGGCCAAGGCGCTTGATGAGGTTAAAGAGAAGGACCGAGCCATTGTCGTTGCCGCCGAATCAGTGAAGGGTAAAGAGGAAGAAAATGTTCAGCTCACTAGAAAGTTGGAGCAACAGAAGAAGATGTATGAGGATCTTAAGCAGAAGTTTGAAGAGATGGAGCGGCTCAAAACTGAATTGGAGGGAGCAAATGCTGAGCTCAAGTCATCTAATGCCACTCTTATTTCAAAAAGAGATGGAGTTGTTGATGAGCGGCTCAAGGAATAGGAGACAACCAAACTTTTCACTAGCCAGGTGCTCGTTGCTTTTTATAAGGCCTGCAGGAAAAGGGTGGTCGAAGAGGCACAAGCGGCTATGAAGCTGAATGCAGAGTTGCCTGAGGTGGATCAAATAAGCTTGGACCACTTCGGCAAGGTTTCTTTTGTTTCTCCCCATCTTGGAGATATTGACATCAATGCACTCTCCAACAAGGTATGGTACAACTGTGCCAATGCCATTGAGATGATGAAGATTTTGCTGATGATGTGTTTGATGAAAAAGATGATGAGGATGATGAAGGTAACGATGATGCACCCTTGATTCCTCCTGCTGTTGTTGAAAATCTAACTCCAACTCCTCCTTAGTCTGAAGAAATTTTACCTTTTGCTACTGAACAAGGGGAGACTTTTATTGTTCCTTCTGTTCAGGATGATGCTCACCCTTTAACCGATGGCTATACTGTCACGCCCGACGATGGTACGCAGGCTGGCCCCAAAGAAAATCAAGAGCCTATGATTCATGTTGTAGATTAGTTGCTTTTGTAATTTTCATTGAACATCTTTTTTGAACAATATTATTTTTTTGAATGGAATTGTTATATTTTTTCTTGAGTTGCACTTTCTTGTGCCTTTGTTTTTTCCTTCTTATTCTGCCTTTTGAGTTTTTTTGCAACTGTTATTTTTCATTCTTTATTACCCGCTTTTGGGTTTTTAAAAGCCTGTTGGTAGGACTTAGCCTTTTTGCCTGGCTGTTTGAAGCCTCTTATGGCGGGTTGATATGGCTTTGCCTCTTCGCCTGGGCTGTTTGAAGCCTCTTACAACGATTTGATAAGACTTGGCTTCTTCACTTCGCCTATTTGAAGCCTCTTACAACAGTTTGATAGGAGTTGGCCTCTTCGCCTGGGCTTACTTGGAGCCTCTTACAGCGGTTTGATAGGTGTTGTGCAAGATGAAAATAAGATAAAATATTGTTAGACCTTGAACTTTTTCATTGATGATTGTGAAGGAGACAACTACAATTACTGATAGTATTTTCTCAATAGTTTGGTGTTCTAGGTCCTGGGTAGGACAGTTCCATCAAGATTTGCCAATTTGTATGCCCCTTTGCCAAGGACTTTCATTACCTCATACGGGCCTTCCCAATTTGCTCCCAGCTTTCCTACTTCTTCCTCACCTTTTCCCACATCTACTCTTCGTAAGACTAGGTCTCCCACTTTAAAGTGTTTGACTCTTACTCTTTTATCATGATATTTAGCGGCTTGCTGTCGATATGCATTTGCTCGTATAACGGCTTGCTCTCTTCTCTCCTACAATAGATCATTATTAACCTTTGCTGATTCTTCATTTTCTTCTTCATTGTAGTTTAGCACAGACCAGGGTGGGAATGTTATTTCTGCTGGGATCATTGCATCCATGCCATAAGCCAAACGAAAAGGGGATTCTCCAGTAGCTTTCCTGGGAGTTGTTCTATAGGCCCATAGTACACTATAGAGTTCATCTACCCAGCCGCCTTTCAAATCATCTAGTCGCTTCTTGATCCCTTCCAACAGAGTTTTGTTGGCATTTTCTGTTTGGCCATTAGTTTGCGGGTGTGCCACTAATGAGGAGTGCAGCTGTATATTCAAGTTTCCATAAAAGCTTTAGAATTTCTCACAATCAAACTGCTTTCCATTATTTGTAACCAAGGTCTAGGGGATGCCGAACCTACAGATGACTTCATTTCTAAAGAACTTCTCAGTCTTTTCTTCAATTTTGGTGGGTACTGGTATGGCTTCTATCCACTCGTGAAGTGATCCACGGCCACAATCAAGAACTTTCTTTGGCCGGATGCTTGTGGCAAAGGACCAAGGATATCCATTCCCCACAAGGCAAAGGGCCAAGGGCTTCCAATCGGTGACTGACAACTAGCCGGCAGATGGCTCACTTTAATATACTTCTGACACTTGTCACATTTTTCCACCAATCCCTGCGCATCTTTATACATGGTTGTCTAGTAATACCCTTGAAGGAGTGCTTTTCTGACCAGTTTAGGGGCTGCTTCATGTGACCCACAAATACCTTTATGATTCTCCCTCATCAGGTGTAGGCCATATCCCGCTGACACATAGCGGCACCATGGATGAGATCTGGCTTTTAGGAACAGAACTCCATGTTGATAATGGTAAAGTGAAGTAATTGCTTGTAGCCTTTATGCCTCTTTCCTGTCATCTGGCAACTCTCTTGTTGTTTTATAGGCAATGATGGGTTTCATCCATTCAGCCACATCTGCTATTTCTAGGACTTCCTCCCCTTCAACACTTGGACCAGTCAATTCCTCCCTTAATGGGATTTTATGGAAAGCTTTTGGCCCTTCAGCCGCTGCTTTGGCCAGCAAATCCACTTCCTTATTCTCCTCTATAAGGGTTTGACATACTTCCACCTTGCTGCCTCTATCTGAGATCCTTTGTAGCAGCTTCTTCACTTTCACTAGATACTTTATCATTAGCGGCTCTTTTGCAACAAAATTTCCATTTATTTGATTCACCACCAACTGAGAGTCACTGTATACCACCAAGTTTGCTGCTTTTACTTCTTTTGCCAGCAACAAGCCGGCTATCATAGCTTCATACTCTGCCAGGTTGTTAGTTGCTTTAAACATAAGTTTCAGAGCATAGATGATTTGGATTTTACCTGGCCCTATTAGAAGGACTCCGGCTCCTACTCCTTTTTCGTTGCTTGCACCATCCACGTATAATTCCCATTTCTCTGACATATTGTCATTCACCTGCTCCTCCTTATCTCCTCCCATTTCAGCCATAAAATCCGCGAGGACCTGTGCTTTTAGAGCGGCTTTTGGCTCGTATCTTACATCGTGCTCCCCCAATTGGATAAACCAGTTAACCAGCCGCCCGGATGCTTCTGGGAGCTTTAAGGCTTTTCTCAGTGGCATATTTATTCTCACCACTATAGTATGAGCATGAAAATAGGCCTTCAGTCTCTTACAAGCCTCAACAACCGCTAGCTCCAATTTATCTATCATCGGATATCTGATCTCCGACCCTTTCAGTACTCTGCTAACATAATATATCGGCTTTTATTCCCCATTTTCCTCTCTAATTAACACACTAGCAATTGCTTCTTCTGTGGCAGCCAAGTACAAGTATAGCTGCTTGCCAGGCATTGGTCTGCTTAGAATTGGTGGTGAAGATAAGAAATCTTTAAGCTTTTCAAAAGCTTTTTGGCATTCATCTGTCCAGTCAAACTTTCATATTTCTAAGAGTCTGGTAAAATGGTAGGGACTTCACTACTCCACAAGACATAAACCTGCCAAGGGTGGTTATCTGGCCATTAAGCTTTTGGACTTCTTTCACATTTTTTGGCTGCTTCATGTCAAGTATGGCCTGTACTTTCTCCGAGTTGGCCTCTATCCCCTTCTCCGAGACCATGAACCCTAAAAATTTTTTAGCTTTTATCCCAAAGGCACACTTGTCTAGATTCAGCCTCATTCCAAACTCTCTAAAGATGCTAAATACCTCTCCGAGGTCTCTAGGATGGTCTTCTTCCCTCTTGCTTTTGAAGATCAAATCATCTACATAAACCTCCACTATTCTTCCAATCTGCCCCTAAAACATATAATTCATTAGCCGCTGGTAAGTAGCACCCGCGTTTTTTAGTCCAAACGGCATCACTCTATAGCAATATGTTCCCCCATCCGTGACAAAGGTTGTCTTGCTTTTATCTGCCTGGCTCATAGGGATTTGGTGATACCCGTTAGCCGCATCTACAATTGAAAAAAGCTCATGACCCATTGTTGAATCAACCAGCTGGTCTATACGAGGCAAAGGATAATTATCTTTCGGGCAAGTCTTGTTGAGAACCGTGAAGTCTACACATATTCGGTATTTACTGTTAGGCTTTTTGACTCGCACTACATTAGCACACCAGTCTGTATGTTGAATGGGCTCAATGAATCCATCTTCTTCTAACTTCTTTGCTTCCTCTGTTATAATTCTTTGCTTCTACAAATTGAAATTCCTCTTCTTTTGCCTTACAGGTTTTGCCTTTGGGTCAACCGCGAGCTTATGTGTAATTATGCTTGGATCTACACCTTTTAACTCCCTTGGGTCTATTGAGAACAAGTCTTGGTTATCCATCAGAACATCAGTGACTCCTTTTTCAGTTTGCTGCTTCATCCATCCTCCGATCTTTACTCTGGCTTTTTTTTTTTTATCTCAAGCTCCTTTGTTGCATCACCAGGCTCTGTTCTTTTTCCTCCTACATGAGGGGTCATGATCTGCTCAATACTGAGTAACTCATCTTTTCCTCCTTTGGCTACCGTATAGCACTTCTAAGATGCTTCCTGATTTCCTCTGATCACCACCGGCCCTTTAGGGGTTGGGATTTTCATTGTCAAGTACCAAATACTCGTAATGGCACCTGTTTCATATAGCAGGGGTCTACCCAGTACAGCATTATAAGCCAAATCCATGTCAACAATATTAAAAGGTACCTTTAATTTCTTAGTGGGGCTAGGGTCCTCATCGAATTGCATCTCCATTTCTACAATCCCCAGAGGCTGTATTGGTCAACCGCCCAATCCAACAAGTGGCTTTTTGACTGGCTTGAGAGTGGCTAGCTCCCCTTCAATAGTTAGGTATGCCTTTTTGGTCATCAGGTTGACTGCACTTCCCTTATCCACTAGCAGTCTGCATACCCAGTATTCCCCTATCATGGCTTCAATTACAAGTGCATCATTATGCGGCTCCTTCACATGAGCGGCATCTGTGTGATCAAAGGATACTTCAGGGAAGTTGGCGTCGATGGTGAACACCTGTTATCTTTGCTTTTTCCTTGGTGATTTTATCAATGGGTTTCCCCCTGTTAAAACCCCACAAAATTTCCCTTCAATCCTCTTCTTTACTAACAGCGTCTCATGTCTCCCCTCTTTCTTCTTTTCCCTTTCTCTCTTCTGCTCAGGTTATACATTCCCCACAAACTTCTTCAGTTTTCCCTTCTGCACCAATCGCTCTATTTTGTACTGACATTCCTGCACTCCTCAATAGTATGGCCATGATCTTTGTGATATTTACAGTATTTATTCTGGTTTCGCCTGTCTTGGGACTCTACCCTCAATGGCCCGGGCTTTGTAATTTCTTCCCCATTTTCTTTGATCCAGAGTAAAATATCTTCTCCGTAGGCAGTTAGTGGTGTAAAGTTACCGCAGCTTGAGTAGTCTACACGGGTATTATAATCTTAGTGGCTCCTGAATGGTTCTTTCCCTCCTTTACCATCACGGCCCCCTTCTCCTCTTCGGCTACTTTCCCCTCTCTTCTCCATATCTCTTCTATCATTCCACAGTGCATCATCAAGATCCGCCTGTTTCTGAGCTATGGCGATTACTTCATTAAAAGAGGTTGGCTTCTTTGTGATGAGTTTGTTATGTAGCTCCTGGAAACGGGTGCCCTTTCTCAAGGCTTAGTTTCTTCATTGAGCCTTTCTATTAAAATTGCCTCCTTATTAAACCGCACTACATAATCCCTTAAGGATTCATCTTGCCTCTGGATGCATCTGTGCAGATTGTTAGACTTCTTTGGGGGTGGGACATTTGTCCTGTACCGTTTCCTGAATGCGGTTTGTATATCTGTAAAACTATGAATTGAAGAGCTAGGAAGCCGAAGGTACCATTGCTGAGTGGCTCCTTTACGTGTAGTGGGGAACACTCTACACCTTATAACGTCTGTAACACCATGTTGTAGGCTCATCATGGTAGGGAACTTGGCTACGTGTTCCTTTGGATCTCCTGACCCATCAAATGAATCCATATTGAGGGTCCTGATCTTGTCCGGTAGAGGTTTTAGTAAAATAGCCGCAAATAAGGGAGATCCGCCATCACTTTGGAAATACTCAACTAGATCTCCTCTTTTTAGCCTTTTAAACACATCCAGGACCTACTGCTCTACCCCTGCAGCTATTAGTAGCCTCTCCCCCTGTGCCCTTCGCGGGTTCCTACCATGGCCTCTGCCAACTTCAGATTCACCTCCGCCTTTGGGTATGTAAGTTTCTAGGTTGTAGTAGTTGGGTTTCTTTGTATGATAGGTGGGTGTATAGGGGATGTATTGAGATGATTCTGGTATTAGCTGGGTGTTTTGTGGCTGTGGGGGTAGTGGTGGTGGTAGTGGGGGTGGTTGGGCGTATGGTCCAGGATTGGGTTGGCCATGTTGTTGCAGTATGATGTGTGTACAACACATATAGTGATTAGGGCTTAATTGTATTAGGTTTAGGGGATTTTCACTTAAAAACCAAGCATTTATCATGCATTCTTCCCCATTTCACTCAAAACAAGTGTAACTCGATTACTTTGTGTTTATTGGACTTTCTTGAGTGATTTACACTTTTTTTTGTTATGTTTTTGATATAGGTATCGAGCTTTGAAAGTTTGGGAGAGTTTTGGGGTAGTTTGGAGAATTAGGTGCTAAAGAGCTAAGAAGCGGTCTTGTAAAATTGCCAACTTTAGAATATCAGAGCGGATAATGTGGGAGGATTTTTAGGATTAAAAGCTCTTCTAGCATTCTGAATCTACTTCAATTTACAATTGGAGTTAGGTCATTTGGTGCTCAGATGAAGGAGATACAAGCCCCACACCTAGAAGCATTCTGAAGGCTGCCTACAATGTAGCAGTAAAATGTCAAGGGCAATTTGGGAATGAAAACAGCCGAATTAGAAAATTCTTAAAACATGAAAAATGAAGTAGACTTCCTTAACTTCACTTTAGCTTCAAGAATTTCTTAATTCGGATTTTTGATGATAGAGATATGCCCTTCGTAAGACAGGCCATCTACTGGAACCTCCCCCCTGCCCGATCACACACCTTGTGCGTTTGCTGGTGGATAGGCCGTGTGACACCTCTGAGAGTTGTTTAGTGTAGGTTTTTGGAAGGGCTCTCAGCATGACCACACGGCCTGTGTGTTTCCAAATGCACGGCCTGTGTAGGTCTGATGCGAGAACCACTATAAGTACTTCCCAAACTTGTAATTTAAAAAAGCTAGCTCATTTTAACCGTTTTCTAGGGGCTCCCAGCCCCTAGTTAGAGAAAAATAGAGGTTTTTAGCGATAGAAACACTAAATTTAAGTTAGATTAGCTTGTAAATAACATTGAATCTTTAATTTAATCAAGTTATTATCAATTTCCTTTGAAGATCTTCTCTCTCTAGCTTTTTCTATTAAGCTTCTATGGGTAATATCCTTCCTCTCTCTTCAATTAATGTTTATTTATGTTTGATTGCTATGGGTAGTGAGTAGTTTACTCTACCTTAGGGCTTGTTGAGCCCCTTTCACATATTGATTGTGTGTATTGAGCTTATTGTGTTTAATTGATGCTTTCTCTCTCTTAGGGTTTGGTCATAAATGTGTTTATTGGGTGTTTATGTGTTTGGCCATCACATGGATGCCATTTGTAAGGTAGTTGATATTGAAAGATGTAATTATCATTGGCAATATGTATGAACATGCTTGTTTTATCATTTTCGTGAAAGTCTAAATGATTGCTTGTAAGGGATAAAAAAGGGGACATAGTTTGCTTCATGCTAGAGTTGTTTGTTGTGGGTTATCGTGAAAGTCTTAGTCTCTTCAAGCACTCTTAAACACTCAACCTAGAGATAGGCTTGAGTAAGGCGACCTTCCCTAAGCTTATAAGATTGATTACTCAACTAAATTCATGGTTGTTAATTGTGTTTTGTTGCTTATCCATGGTTGAAAGGGGTGAGATATGCCCTTAGGTTGCTTCATATATTGAATTATTAAATTTTTATTAATTGTTTTTAATTGATTGTTTGTGTTAGATGCTTGAGTTAGGATTAGATGCTTGGGTTAGGATTATTGCATTGCCTTATTTATTTGTCTTTGTTATTGTTTTTTTTTTTACAAACTCCCTTGTTGATTGCTTGGATAATCTATTGCAAGTTGGGTGACTAATATTCAAAACTAATAGCTCCTCGTGGTTTGACACCCATACTTACCTTTTATTACTTGACAACAACCGTGCACTTGCAGATCCTATCAAGTTTTTGGCACTGTTGCCGTGGAGTTGGTGCTCGTTTAGATATTGGTTGATGATTTGCATGATTAATTCAAGCGTTTACTTTCTTTTCTTGTTTGTTTTATGTTTTTGTTTATTTTTGTTGTTTTCTTTACTTTCCTTTGCTAAGTTGGCATGAACATGAATAGGCAAGACTTTGATGATGTTAGTGCTTACCAAATTTTATCTTGGAAAATTGATGAGCTATCTAGACAATTACACTCTTTTATTGCTAGTAGAGCTAATAATCAATCTTGCTTTTCTTATGCATGTCAATGGTGCGGTGGGGCTCATGCAACAAATTGATGTCAATGGAGGAATCCATACCCACAACCACCCCAAAGCTACTATCCACCGGAGCTATACTATCAAATGCAACCTTACTCTTGGGATTACAATCACTAAAATCCTATGGAGAATAATCAACTCTAATGGGAAATTTCATATCAAAAGCAACCAAGGGGA
>CANYLF014139110.1:0-10057 GCA_948193215.1 Bocquillonia castaneifolia
ATCACTTAAATCCTTAACGCCAATTTCATCTTTGTCGCCATCATCCTTAAGAATTTCACAAGTTTCCTCAAGAACATGAAAATTGGATTCCTATAAATCCTCCTCGCCAATATCTTGAAATTGGAGTTGAACTTCAAGGACTTGCTGATCATCCTCTTCCATGGGCTCAATGTATTCTTCATTACACACTTTACAATTCCAAGGAGAATGTGTTTGTGGATTTGCAAGGTTGATTGAACATTCATATGAATGGTGTCCCTGTCCATACCACCTATAAAGTAAAGGTCTAGGTGGTGGAGGTAAGAAATTAATCGAGCATTTACTCGAAAGATGTCTCCCTTTACACCATCTATAAACTAAAGGTTTAGGTTGTGAAGGTGCAAAATTAATCCGGCATTCACTCGAAGGATGTCCCACTCCACACCATAGACAAGGTTTAAGTTGTGGAGGTGAAAAATTAATTGAGAATTCACTCGAAAAGTGTGGCCCTCTACACCACCTACAAACCTGAAAAGAAAATGGAGGAGAATTAAATTGTGCATGTCCATCATCATACAAAGAATCTTGTGCATTATAGCTCAAAAATTGGTTACCATATTCATCATCATTCATGATGAATTACTAAAAAAAACACACTTAACCAAAAGAAAAAAAATCACAAAAACTAAATTAAAAGAAAAAATAATTATTCATAATGAATTGCTAACTAAAGAAAAAAAATTAAAACACATAAAAATCAAGAAAAAAATTACAAAATTTTGTCTTCTCTGTTTTTTTTTTGAAAAAAAATAGTAAGAAATAAATAAAAATAATTTTAAAAACAAAACAAATGTAATCAAAAAATAATTAATTTCATTGTCCCCAGCAACGATGCTAAAAACTTGACAGGCTCCCGCAAGTGCACGAGGTCTATCGTAGTAATAAACTCGGAGTACGAGGTCGAATCCACAGGGACAATCGTTTTAACCACCTTTCGATTAAGTTCACAAACAAAATAATTAAAAATAAAACGAATAACTTTAATTTGATTTTAAAATAATTTTGAAAACTAAATTAACAAGAAAATAAATACAAATAAATAAATTAATAATTAAAAACCAAATTTAAATCGACTAACAAACACAATAAAACAAACACTAAAGTTCATGATTTCATCTAGAAGGGTAACTCAATTATCAATCAAAATTCATTTAAGCAAGACTTTATGAAAATATTTTAATCCTTTTCCAAGGCAGAAAAACGTATTCAATTGAACCAGTTATGCTGCTCTTTCGATGCACACCGATTAAAAACAATCGAACCCATTAAGTAAAATCTTTAAATCAAGTTTAGGTTAACTACCGTTTCCATAGTAACGTTTAAACAAGTTCAATTTCCAAATCCGGTTTATTTCAACCCATCCCTTGAACGATAAACCTAAAAAACATACATCTAGGTGATAAATCAAGAAATATGTGCATTAAGCTCTTGGAAATCAATTTAAATGAAGAAAACAAGAAAAACTATTATTAAAATAGTAAATCAATTGTTGATAATCAAACTACCCCTACTAGATTACATCCATCCCTCTAGTAGGGAATTTAATTCCAAAACATAATAAAAACCAACCAACAAACAATAATAACAAACATAAACATAATTAAAGGATAAGAAGAATCAAGGAAAGGAAAACTTAGTCTTGGGAAGAAGAAAAACAATCTTTAATTTTCACAAATCTTTGTAAACCAATCTTGAATCCTTGGACAATGGTGTTTTTCTAAGTGTTTTTAATATTTTCTAAGCAAAATAAAACCAACCAAAGTTGTGTCTAGGGTTTATGAAGGTTGAATATATAGTGTTCCTCCAAAAATACCCTAAAAACCCTAAAAATCTGCCAAACCGGTGTGAAAATATCGCCAGACCGTACCATCCGGTCTGAGATCCGGTCTAGAATCTGGTCTGCCAAAAACCTATTGCTTCTACCACCATTTTTCTCCTAAGGTCCGGTCTGCTTCCTCCTTGGTCCGGTCTGCTCTTTATCTTTTATGTTCAACACAATCCAGCACATGACCTAACTTGCAAGGGGCATATCTTGGTCGTCGGAATTCCAAATTGAGAAATTCTTGAGCCTAAACTCAAGTTAAAGTTGTCTACTTTAATTTCTATGTTTCTATATTTCTCTAATTTGATCATCTTCTTACCCAAAATGCCCTTGACATTTCAGTGCTATATTTGAGACAGCTTTCGGAGTACTTCCTGAAGTTTAGCTTGTATCTCCTTCATTCTAAAACCAATTATGCTGATTCTTTTTGAAAGTGAAAGTAAATTCAATAACCTTATGATCTGGAAACTTTCATATCAAAAATATTTCCACATTGAATGCTCCATGCTCCCAAAGTTGGCCGATTCGCGAAACCACAAACTAGCTCCTTTGAGCTTTAAACCTCAAGTGTTGTCTTTAGCTTCTAAACTTTCAAAGCACCATACCTAAAATGATTTCACACCAAAACAAGTATAAATCACCTTTGAAAACATAATAACCATAAAGGAATTAGAGTAACACTTGTATGATGCAAAGATAAAGGAATTACTCGATTTATGCTCTAAATGAACTCAAATTCCCCTAATATTTTAAGTTAACAATAAATAAAAAATATAGATGCTCAAACCACTCAATTGTATAAGGAATGGAATTAAAAACCACTAAAACATATAGAATAAAACCCGGTTATCAATGTGTGACAGGCTCCCGCAAGTGCATGGGGTCTATCGTAGTAATAAACTAGGAGTACGAGGTCGAATCCATAGGGATAATTGTTTTAACTACTTTTCGATTAAGTTCACAAACAAACAATTAAAGTAAAAAGAATAATCTAGATTTGATTTTGAAAACTAAATTAGCAAGAAAATAAATGCAAACAATTAAATTAATAATTAAAAGTAAATTTAAATCAACTAACAAACACAATAAAACTAATAATAGAGTTCAAGATTTCATCTAGAGGGGTAACTCAATTATCAATCAAAATTCATTTAAGTAAGACTTTACGAAAATATTTTAATCCTTTCCCAAGGCAGAAAAACGTATTCAATTGAACCAACTATGCTGCTCTTTCGATGCACACCGATTAAAAACATCAAACCCATTAAGCAAAATCTTTAAATCATGTTTAGGTTAATTGCCGTTTCTGTATTAACGTCTAAATAAGTTCAATTTCCAAATTCAGTTTATTTCAACCCATCCATTGAACGATAAACCTAACAAACATACATCTAGGTGATCAATCAAGAAATATGTTAATAAGCTCTTGGAAATCAATTTAAATGAAGAAAACAAGAAAAAACTACATTAAAATAGTAAATCAATTGTTGATAATCAAACTATCCCCTACTAGATTACATCCATCCCTCTAGTAGGGAATTTAATTCCAATACATAATAAAAACTAAGAAACAAACAATAATAACAAATATAAACATAATTAAAGGATAAGTAGAATCAAGGAAAGGAAAACGTAGTCTTGGGAAGAAGAAAAACAATCTGTAATCTGCACAAATCTTTGTAAACCAATCTTAAATCCATGAACAGTGGTGTTTTTCTAAGGTTTTTTTTTTATATATTTTCTAAGTAAAATAAAATAAACCAAAGTTGTGTCTAGGGTTTATGAAGGTTGTATATATAGTATTCCTCCAAAAATACCCTAAAAACCATTAAACATGGGCCAAACCTGAGTGAAAACGTCGCCAGACTGGATGATCCGATCTGAGATCCGGTTTGCCATCCGGTCTGTATAACACCTACTGCCCAAATTAGCCATTTTTCTCCTAAGTTCCGGTATGCTCTTTAACTTCTATTTCCAACATAATCTAGCACATGGCCTAACTTGCAAGGGGCATATCTTAGTCGTTAGAATTCTAAATTGAGAAATTCTTGAACCTAAAATCAATTTCAAGATGTCTACTTTAATTTCTATGTTTAGATATTTCTCTAATTCGATCATCGTCTTGCCCTAAATGCCCTTGACATTTCAGTGCTACATTTGAGACAGCTTTCGGAGTACTTCCTGGAGTTTAGCTTGGATCTCCTTCGTTCTAGAACCAATTGAGCTGATTCTTTTTGAAAATGAAAGTAAATTCAATAAAATTATGATCTAGAGACTTTCATATCAAAACTCTTTCCACATTGAATGCTCCAAGCTCTCAAAGTTGGCCGATTCGTAAAATCGTAAACTAGCTCCTTTAAGCTCTAAACCTCAAGTGTTGTCTTTAGCTTCTAAACCCTTAAACCACCATACATATAATAATTTCACACCAAAACAAGTATAAATCACCTTTTAAAACATAATAACCATGAATAAATTAGATTGACACTTGTAAGATACTAATGCAAGGAAATTACATGGTTTATACTCTAAATGAACTCAAATTCCCTTAATATTGTAAGTTAACAATAATTAACAAATTAAATGCTAAAACCACTCAAATGTATAAGAAATTTAATTAAAAACCACTAAATCATATAGAATAAAACCTGGTTATCAATGTGCACAGCCATAAAAGCAAAGTGTGGCTACTTCAAAATTAATAAAAGCCACCATATATATTTGACCAGTTTACCTAGGGTTTTTTGGTCATAAAAACCTATCACAAAATGCATTTCAGAATGGTAGGCAAGCTAAACCTATCACAAAAAGCAATACATAATGGTAACCAAGCTAAATCTATCACAGATATAGCAGTTCACAAGTTCAGAATCTTTTAAAGTTCAGAATCCTTTATATCTCCAACCATCTTCATTTTCTGATTTGGCTTCGGCAACACATGTTGCCCTTCATGAGTCATAAATTCAAAATCCTTTAAGTCACTTTCACTGGTGGTGTTGTGTTCTTTCTAAAATTAGATCTACAATCAGATTTTTCTTGACCGTGCAACTGTGGGTTCTAATCTACAATGGATGGAGTTGGCCGCTGTCTTGCATTTTCTTTTTGTTAATTACAGCTTCTGATTTGGAATTTTTACATGTTCAGTGACTTGCAGTTGCTGTATTGGTAGTTCCAGCTGCTGACTTTCCTATCATAGAAGATTTGGACTGAATTGTTGCAGATCTGGTGCTTCTTCTTAAACTTCCCATAGTTGGAACGAACTGAACGTTCTATTGTCCAATGTCCTATATAAAAGCAAAACAATGCAGCATGTATTATAATCATAAAGTAAATGAGATACAATACTAGGTAGGCTGATGCTAACCTTGAAAAATGCATTTCCAGTTTCTTCTGCTATGCATATGCCGTATCCTTTTCAAGCCTGTGTACATAAGGTAAAGAAGTTATAATACTTATAATTTACTGCAGATTACTTTAAAAATGCAATAACTATACCTTAGCTCTCTCTCTTGCTACGGTTCTCTTATCACCAATTGGTCTTGGAGGCCTACTAGGTCCTTCACTAACAGCAGCAATTTCACTTTCTTGGTATTTCAAGCATTGTTGTATGTCCTTCACTTTGTCTTGGTCTTACTCTATTTGTCTTGCTTGTCTATTCCAAACGTGCCATATAAATGTTAATAGTCAGTAAGAAAGCATTAAAAGATGAGGCCAAACATGCTAAAAAAATAATCACTTGATTTAGAAGTTACTCTGATAGGGTAGATGGATTATCTTTGTGTGGGCAGCCCTTTTGTTATGCCCATATTCAGAACATATGGTACATCTCATTTGAACCCCATGTCTTGTCATTTTGTTAGATTTTTTCAACTGATCCTCAGGCACTCTTCTCCTTTTCTCTTAGGATGACCCGGCATCTTTTTGAAGGGTGGAGGATGAATTAGGTCCCCAGGAGCTTTAGGCCACATTTTAGGCCCATTCAAAGGCTCCAATCCATACTTGTAAGCATTTACCCATGCTTCTTTCTTGTAGTATTCATGAACATAGTCTTCAATATTCTGCTTTAACCTATGGATGCTGGAAATAGCATGAATACATGGAAGACCACTCAATTGCCATCCTCTACATGTGCATGTTTTTTGTTGCAGAGAAACCACAAATTGGTCATCAAGTACTTTAACTTGAAACTTGTTACCAATTGCTAGTTTCGAAACACAAAACCTTGATTCCCATTGTAACTTCGCTAGTTTTTCTTTAATTCTTGGACAAATCTGAAGATGATGTGTTGCTGCCATGTCTGCCTTTAGTCGCATCCTCTCCATGATTGCACTTCTTATTTCCTCAACCATATCAATCACATGCAACATCCTAGCCTTGCAAATCCAGCCATTAAACGTTTCAGCCATGTTATTATCCACATTTTCACACTTTGGTTGTGTTGATATAAATGCCCTGTAGAACACTCTTGGATCAATCTTTGCCAGCCTTACAACTACTTTTGGATCAGCATCCTTCAATACCTTCATTTCTTGTTTATACTTAGCTTCATATGTGCTATAAACCACATTCCAATATAGTTCTTTCAACTCAATTCCATTGTGTCTCTTTTTCCAATTTGCGTAAATGTGTCGTGCATAGTTCCTTACCTCAGCATGTGGAACTAATCCAGCTAACACATTGAGCAAACCCTGCGTAATTTCAAATCTCAGCCAAAAACATAACTGAGCAAACATAATAAAATGCATAATACTAATCACAGAATTTCAACTTAATAAAACTTATCACAGAATTGCAGAATACTAATCACATAATGCATAAAACTTATCACAAAATTGCAGAATACTAATCACAGAATTGCAAAATAATAATCACAGAATTGCATAACTTATAATTCAGATTTATTGTGTTAGGCTTATTATCAAATTAAGTGCAACAAATCAAACCAGAAAAGCAAAATACATAATTTCAAATTTCAGCCATAAACATAACTGAGCAAACTTAATAAAATGCAGAATACTAATCACAGAATTTCAACTTAAATTCAACAGGGAACTTAGCACAAAACTGCAGTGAACTTATCACAAAATCACAGAATTGCAGAATACTAATCACAGAATTGCATAACTTATAATTCAGATTTGTTTTGTTAAGCTTCTTATCAAACTTAAGTGCAATAAATCAAACCAGAAAACCGACATACATAATTTTAAATCACAACCATAAGTAAGAAAGTAGCAAACTGATAACAAACAAAGGATATGGCACATGCAAATGACATTATATCATAAGTAATTTCCGTACCTTTTGCTGGTCACTAATAAATGTCCATCCAACGCCTATTTCAATCCTCAAATCCAGCAATAACATCTCAATAAACCACTTCCATGTTCTCACATTCTCAGCCGTGATAATAGCCCATGCAATAGGGAACATTTGATTATTCCCATCACGACCTATTGCACTTAAGATAGGACCTCCAATTATGTTCTTTAGAAATGCACCATATAAAGAAATTATTGGCCTACATCCCTTAATGAAACCCTTCCTCAACCCACTAAAACAAAAATAAATCCACTAAACGTAGAAATTGATCCCTTTCAACACCCAACTTAAAAAGTCCCTTCTTTATCCACTCTCTTTAATTCAGCACAATATGGCCTAAGTTTTGCATAATGTGACTCAATAGAACCCCTCAATATTTTCATTGCCTCCTTCTTAGATCTCCACAATGAAACTCTATTATCTTGTAAAGAGTACTTGGACATAAGGTCAGTTTCAAAGTCATCCAAGCTGTATTTTGGTTTTCTCCTAGATTCACTCAAAAACTGTTCAGCTAACCATTTACAATTTTCCATACTATTTATTGTTGACCTAGAGCAAGTATGTTCTGGAGTTAATGACTTCAAGCAAAGTGTCCTTTCACATCTCTTCTTTGAAGCATATATCCTCCACTTACAATGCTCCCTACAAACTGTCTCCATTCGCTTCTCACAAGTTCTTTTCCATCTCACTTTGAAGCCATTTACAGTGGCGTAATTCTAAACTGCTGATCTGAATTGTTCTGCATTAGTGAACTTCATCTTGGGCTTCCATTCTAGCTCTCCATGATTGCATTTAGGATTATAGATGATTTTATTCTCCTTTCTCTTTTTCCTCGGCTCCAAATCATCTTTATTACTAGAATCTGGTGTCTCAGAATACTCATCACTATTGGCATACTCAGATTCATATCCAGAATCACCACTAACGTTCCCTTCACCCGTTTCAGCCACTTTATTCACACCAGCATAAATAATGTCCCCTTTACCATGATCTGACTCAGTATTCAATCCTAAACCAACACCAACATCTACCATAGATTTCTTCATTTCACGTAAAGTACTCCTAGCCACCAAGTATTCATCATCCACATCAGAATTTGGATCATCAGAGGATAAACTAGTATCATCATCTTCATCACTCGGATTATAATCTTCATCCTCACCACTATTATAATCATCATCCACAATCACTTCTTTTCCTTTATGAGAAGCCAGATTAGTACCCTGCACTTCACTCCCACCTCCATATTCTTGCCTTAGTTATAGAGTTTCCACATAAACCTTTAAAAGCCATATTTGAGTCCTTCTTCCATCATCATTACACACTCATCCTCTGTTTCTACAAAATCAAGCCCAATTTCTTTGAAATTTATTTCTCTCACCTTTTTAGGAGACAAATAGGCTAGTGTTGTGTAGTGATTATAGCCCAGCTCATTCACTAGCTTTATAATGCCATCCATGGTTAAACTTTTGGTTTTACTCAGATTTTTGTGAGTTCTCCCAATATATCCCTCCACCGGTTTAAATGTAAAAGTCCCACCATAATGAAATTCAATTGGTATCCTAATAAAACAAATTGTAAAACAATCAGTAACATATACACATGAAACTGAAATTAAATGCAAGAAATATTTCTAACACTACCTCACTTTTAATCACTCAAACTTTCTAAGTCACAAATGTAGGCAAGTTTTCACATGTCTTCCATGGCCGAGACCAACAAAAAGAACATAGGGCTTTTCTTTTCCCCAAATTTTCATCTTGTTTAAAAAAAAATTAACAAATATAGTTCCTAAATTAAGCCATAAACCACATGAAACAAATCTATAGATCTGCATTTAGTCCATCTAAAAAGGATAAGAGAAGGTTCTGTAAGTGGAATAGCCCAAAAGTAATTATGACATTGAAAAACCCTAATTTTTCAATAACTTCCTAAATTAAGTAATAATACTATTTCATTGTTCCATTCCCTTGTTATAAACACCTTTAATGTAAAATAACTTTCTTTAACAAAATGATGATGGAATGTAGCTTACCCTTTTTGTCTTTCGTTTCTTGTACTCATGACTGCACTTTTCTTCTACCATAGAGTACTTCTTTTCAGAGCATCATTGTACGACCACGTTGATGGAATCTCAGAGAATCAAGCAAAATTAGTTTGAAGGTTGAATTTGAGTTTGACTGAGGGAGAAAGAAAGTGAAGAACAAAGAAAATGAGCAAAAAAATAA
Source organism: Bocquillonia castaneifolia (assembly GCA_948193215.1). NCBI lineage: Eukaryota > Viridiplantae > Streptophyta > Magnoliopsida > Malpighiales > Euphorbiaceae > Bocquillonia > Bocquillonia castaneifolia. Next base: position 9,412 of record CANYLF014139110.1, read on the forward strand.
AATGGTTGTGCACATCAACGTTTAGAATTAGGTCTCCATTTTTTTTTATCCAAAACATCGCCGTTTTATGGGGGTGCATTTTTAATATAAAATGATGGCGTTTTGTGTTTAAAAGGGTAAAAAAGTCATGTAAAATTTAAGTCTTCCAACAACTGACTTGTATGCTGAGTTGGATGCCACATGTGTGCAATTTTGTTAGGTCTATGTGCCACATCATTCAAGACACGAGCTTGGATAGAATTGAAACAAGTCGCCAAGTTGGAGGGCCAAACTGAAACAAATTCAAAAGTAGGATAGATTTGCAATATGGTGAAAAGTTCAGGATAGAAAAATCTATTTTCCCTATAAAAAATCTATCCGAAGGTTCTCTGATTATATGCACATATACATTTTGGCACCAAACTAAAACATAGGAATTTCATACAATCCAGGATTTGTTTCCTAATTCTTTGTCAATTCTTGACCCTGTTATCAATACAACATGATACACTTCATTTTCCTTACAAACATGTTTTCACTTTTTTTTTATTGTTGTTTGCATTTGGGTTCTTCACATATTTCCTATAAAGTAAATTTATATTATTACAATATACAAACAATTTGCTAAATGAAATTCCTAAAAATTATAATGTAATATAACTAATTA
>CANYLF014141940.1:0-11129 GCA_948193215.1 Bocquillonia castaneifolia
AAAAGGTGTGGTTTTGGTTGAATATCTTTATCATCAGGTACATAGTAAATATGAATAACACTATACTTTTTTCCATGTTTGTTTGATTGAGTGATGATTGAAAAGTTTGGTTGCTGATCAATTTGAAGTGTTTTCTTGATTGATTTTGTTGATTTGGTCTATTGGGTATTTGATTCTTTTGTTTATTTGATTGTTGGTACTGCTGATTTAGAAAGTTATTGAGTTGTTGAACTGATTTTTTTTTTTGTGTTTCTTGATTTTGGTAGTAAGGGTTATGTAATTTCTTTAATAAATTTTGTGTTTTGATTGATTATTGTGGAGTTTGAATGCATAATAATGCAATTTTACTTTATTGTCGTTCTTAAAGCTCTTAAAAACGAAGGAATGTTGGATGATTTAAACTCTTGTCTTCAATATTAACTGATGTTGAAACTTATCAAATATGTTTCATACCTGAAATTGGTTGCTTTCTTTTTTCATTGTGCTTCTTTTGCCTCCATGATTACTTTTGTTTCTGTGGAGATACTGTAGGATACTATATGCTCTACTCCTTGAAGTTCTGTTTATTTTCTGGAATTAGTATTCTAAATGCTGTTCGACAGAGCATTTCCCAACAGCTTTATATTTGATATGCGTTGCCTTAGGAACTTTTATGTGTGTATTTTATGGACAAGCCTTGAAAATACTGGTGAAATTTTCAGCCTGAATTGCTATTGAACTGCAACCTACCAATGTTTAGAAGGGAACTTATGTAGCTCAATTAAGTCTTGACAAAATAAATGATCACTCAATGCATAAGACAATTGATAGAAATCAGTACATTTTTTTTCCTTCTGTAAACTAAAACAATTATCTTTCTAATTAAAAAAACAATTTAGGTTGCAAATAAATCTAGATGTGGGCCACCTTAATCATCCTATGGTTATTGGTCTTAGTGTGAGATACTGTACTGAGAGATTGAAGTTTAGGACTATTTAGCAGAAGCTGTTACATTGTTTCACGGTTCGCTAAGGCAGAGGCTAAAAATTTGGCATTTGACTGATACATTTTGAAATCACTGATATATCTACACACTCTTTTCCTCCTAATGTTGGGGAAGAATACATGAGTCATGACTGGAAAGTCTTCAGCCAGAGCAATAGATTCAGCACTGATATTGAAAATTATTTGAAAGCTGAAGGCTAGAAATTTAAGCAGGCAGAGTAAGGTTTTGCAGATGGGACCTCATTTGTGATGGAAAAAAAGAAAAGGACAGGAAAAATTCATACCCTAGGATGCTTGCAGTACCGGCTCTTGCATTATTGCTGGCACTAAAATAGTAGTTTGGAGAATCTGGGTTTGTTTTGATAGTAATACTTGAATAGAAGATTTCTATATATGGTCTTTTAGAATGAGTATAAACGCAGGAAATCTCAAAATATAAGGTTCCAATCTAAACTCGATGTCAAGGACTGTCACATATGGACCCAGTAGAGGAAACTTAAATTAATTTGGTCCTTAATTTATTGTAAAATATAAGGGAAAAGAAATGAGCCTGCATTTGCACATATATCTCTGGTTTGATGTAGTCCCTAAACTAGGATCTTCTAATCTAGCAAGGACTAAGAAAATATAGATAGACTCAGTAAGTTTTAGTGACAAACATCCTTCCTAAATCATGGAACTAGTTAACAAAACACTCTTGACGTGTTAATTGAAGAATACCTATTGCAAGGAGTTAAATTCTTCTTAAACTAATAAAATTTTCATTTCCTCTCATCCATGAGCTGCATCCCTTTAATGCCTTTATAAAGAATACATTTTTCCTTATGTGGAAGGAGAACAGAAATTCTACAAATGATTTATGACATCTCTGTTTTAAGTGCAGTATTCAGTGAAAGAGCCAGGTGTAATGTTCAAATCAGCGGCATACAAGAATGTGGGGTTGCTTAAATCTGTAGAAGAGAGAGCCCTTTCCAAGAAGGTGGAAGATGAGCAGAAGAAGCAGCATGTTCCTTACTTTCACAAGGACTGCATCTCAAATATCCTAATTCGGCTTCCTCTTGAGTCACTTACAAGTTCAAGGTTTGTTTGTAAGCCATGGTACAGTATAATTAACAGTCCCATTTTCATTGATGCCCATCTTCGCTGTTCTGAGTCTGTGTTGATATATCTAAAGCCTTTCCCAGTTGAAAGATATCCTTTTTCAGCAACATCAAAAACCAAAACTTCAGAGGAATCAACATATTTCTCAGTTGAAGCAAAACTTCCTGAATCTAACTGTGTCTCCATTTTTGGGGAACCATCCATAAATAGAGCTCGAAAATTTTGTATCCAGTTCCTAGAATTTAGAGAGGGAAAGACGAAGATTGGAGAGTATAAGGTGAGCTACCTAGGAAATATTAGAGCATCATGCAATGGCTTAATTTTGCTTGATAATAAACTGAAGAAAGGAGGACTGTTAGTTTTTAATCCTGTGACTAGAAAACTTATTGCACTTCCTGTAGGTACTATATATCCTCCTCATAAGGAGTCTTATGGCTTTGTGTTAAGTGAAGCTACTGGAGAATATAAAGTAGTGCACCTATTTAAGGATGAGTTGGGATATGTCAACTGTGAGACATTAATCCTCGGGGAAAAATTCTGGAAGGAAGTGAATGGACCTTCTTTGGGACTTTTTGGATGGTTTGGCTACAAACCTGTTTCAGCAATTGGAGCTCTGCACTGGATTCCTCAAGTTGATCATAGTGATTACTTAGTGTCTGTTGAAGTGGATAGTGAGAGGTTTCATGCTATATCACTCCCCAAAAGTATGAGAACCTATGACAGAATTATTGAGATGGGTGGTTTCTTATGTTTCGTCACTCACGAAGAATTGAACATAGATATTTGGAGCTTGAAGAGTTTATGTGGGGATGTTTGGATAAAGCAATACAGCATAAGCAGAGGCAGTGTTATTGACATGGTTCCAGTTTTTAGTTTGAGAATCAGTGGAGAGCTGATATTCAAGAGGGATGAAGATGAATCATTTTACGCTTATGACATCAGATTTCAAGAGATGAGAAAGCTCGAAATGGATGAGAAGTTCTTTCCATTTCAAGGTGAATACCTGCCTCACGTAAACAGCCTTATTTCATGGATGAAAATTCAGGATGCCGATATATGATTTATTTCTCCTTGAGGCTTGAGCTATCAGGCAAGCATTTTAGTTTGCAATTATATTTGTTATCCCTTCTGCATTGTTCAATAGTCTTGCATGCTTTTGTTATTCTGCAATAGGTTTTATTGTAAATCAATAAAATGCGAATGAGAAAGGAACTGTATATATATAAATAATCTCACTGTTTTCCCTTTTTATTTTGTTTTTTGTAAATATTTTCCTTTCATGACTTTTTGAATTTAATGTTCAAGTAAGTTTACTAATTGAAATTTGGCTAAAAAGTGGCATTTAAAATTGTATTATTCTAAAAGGTGAAATGTGATTGGTGTGAATTTGATCGACTTAATGCTACTACGCCAAACTTGATTGCAAAATTATGTCTACTACGCCAAACTTGATTGCAAAATTATGTACTCGAACTTTGGATGTATTTTGAATGGGATCTGTATACTAGTTAATGTTATTGTTTTTGCCTTTAGTTATGAACCAGAATGTAAATGCAGTAAGCAATAGCTAATTAAGAACATTCAAAGCTGCATAAAGTGACACACACAAGGAATGAAGAAATTTTTTAACAAATTGGGAAGTCTCATGACATATTTCCTCTTCTTATCATCTTATATAAAATAGTCTTAGTATCCCATGAAAACACACAGATCGTAAGGAGCTTAAATTTTCCATCAAATACATTGGACATTTGGACATAATCAAAATGCACTTAATTTTAAGGTTTCCTAGGCAGTCTCATGACTCTAACAAAGAAAATTCTCACCTTGGTCCTGATAGAGTGGATGGATATTTTGAAGATGCAGCTCCCAATTCCACATCTGTCCCTAAAGCTGCTGCTGCCATTGTTGTTGGATTTTTTACGCTGTAATCAAGCTCAGCTTCTACTTCCATTGTGCCTTCTAAAATCTTAACCACATTTGACATAGTAGGCCTCCTCGTGTAATCACTTTGTAGACACCAAATTGCCATTCTCATCATCTCCACCGCTTCTGCCTTGTGGATTTGCATGTCCTTGCTCCTTTTGTCAACCATTTCAATTAATTGATTCTCTTCTGCTTTTTTCATGAAAATTGGCAGCAAATGCATACACTCCTCGGGTTGTTGTCTGTCGAGATTTTTCCTTCCGCAAACTACTTCCATGACTATGATTCCAAAACTGTAAACATCTGCCTTCTCTGATATTATTGAGTTGAACCATTCTGGAGCCAAATACCCTGGAGTTCCTCTCATTGTCGTCACCACCTGGCTTTGATCCCTATCGATCAATGTAGACAAGCCAAAGTCGGTTATCTTGGCATGTAGGTCTAGATCCAATAGTATGTTTTGAGGTTTGATATCCAAATGTATTATTCTCTGTCTGCAATCTTCATGGAGATAGGCAAGCCCTTTCGCTATGTCTAGGATAATTGCCCTCCTAACATGCCAATCTAGAGGAGAATGCAGTGGTTCCTTGAAGAAAATCCACTTGTCCAATGACCCATTACACATGAACTCATAAACCAACATTCTATGCAATTTTTCCGCACAAAAGCTATTTATTCTTACCAAGTTGTTATGCTGGATGCTCCCTATAGTCCTGACCTCTGCCAAGAATTCCTTCTTCCCTTGTCCTAATGCCTCGAGGCGTTTTACTGCAATTTTTCTCCGTTTGGAAAACTTCCTTCAAAAACTGATCCAAACCCTCCTCCTCCAAGCCTTTTCTGGAAGTCCTCTGTTGCGACTTTTAGTTCTTCATAAGTGAATCTGGTAGGCATCCCTGGCAGTTGATCTAGATTATCATCCATTTCTTCTTCTGCTTCGCTATTTTTCCTAGAAAGGACAATCCAAAAATAGGCAATGGCCAGACACATGAAAAGGAATGCACCCACAGTTGATCCTGCAATGACTTCAGCTGACCTTCCTCTATCTCTAGTACTTGGATCAGATCTTCCACTCTTTGAAGCATTTGGATCAGGATCGGAACTTGTTCCATTTCCTCCATCATTAGAAACTTTGATGAAGGCATATGACTGATAATAACCATTTCCAGAATTCTGATTTCCCCCAGTTACGAGTGAAAGAACTATTGAAGGCAAAAAACAGTTCCCAATTGAAGTACTAGTGTACCGGAACAGAGCAACATTACACGAACAATCTTTCAAACATGCCTCCTTACAGCTTTCAATGTCTGTTCCTTTCAGGCTTGGATGCTTATAAAAGTCAGAGTAGACATTTTCATAGGTAAGCAATGAGATGAACATTTTATTTTCACAAATAACTGGATTCATATGTAAGCATTCGACTTGGGAATTTGAGTTATTTTTTTTAACAAATCCTGCAGGGCAAGAGCATATGCCATTTCAGCAGAAACCATAGCTACCGCAAACTAGTGGATAATCACATGGACTTTGTTCAAACATATCTAACGAATTAGAATTATTAAAATAAAGTCTAATATGGCCGTCAGAATCCAGTTTCATAATGGGTATTGTTTCGTTAGATATAGAGAAGAAAACATAGTGCCCCCAAACCTCTTGAGAAGCTGAAAGGAACATTAGTGCAAGACGACCAAAACTAATGTATTTCAGTTGGATCTGTTCAGTGATATCTAACGAATAAGAACTATTATAATAAAAACTATCATTATAATAAAGATAGCTGGGAGAATAATTTAAATACAGGAATGGCAGGAATGGTGTATCAGCCTGGTAATAAGCTAACAGACCTTTGGATGTCACAGTAATACTGTAGTTTCCCTCAGAAAAATCTTCGTCTGAAACACTAGCCACTAGCTTCTTCCCCGCCACTAGTTTCTGGTCAGGTAGCAGTGTGTCTGTCGGATGATCAAAAGACTGCCACACAATCTTGTTATCGACATCATATAGCAGAAGATTTCCTGTTTTCGTCGTCTCCAAACTTGCAACGGACTGGTTAGAGGTGTTTGTAGATCAAACAAGAGCACCATCTGCATCTTTCAGCACCGAATTTCCATCTCCACGTAACTGTAGAGTCGCATTCTCACCAACAGGTCTGTTTCTGTTTGCTAACCATACCGTGTATTTGAAAGACCCGGTTTGTTTTCCTGAAATAAAATCTAACAACACCAGGGCAAACCCAACCACAAAGTAAAAGGAATTTGGCTTCTCTTTATGAGAGTAAAATCCACAAGCAAAGCCTAATGCATAACCGGCATCCGGTCTCTCATTGAAAAGGATCATTTGATTGTAAACAGTGAAAGAAGATAGAACAAAATTGAGGTTCACACTACTGTGTATACCTTCAGTTCCTTTTTCTATAAAAAATAACCATAAAACAAAGACTTTAGACTTGGGAAAGTGTCTGTCGACCCATTCTACGGCAGTTGTCCACATGAATCTTATGGAAGTATTTTAGCTTAATTAAGATTTTAAATTTGATTTTTTTTATAATATTGAAATTGAATATGAAAAATTTCATCATTTTCATAAAAGGCGGCAGAACTGTCCGCAAAAGAAAGATTTTAAAAGAACTTATTATTATTTTAAAAAAAACTGACTATAAACTTACAATCTTCAAAGAAACAAGAGTTTTGAGGCTTTTTGTTTGTAGGGTACAATCCACTTATAATTATTTTTTAAAAGTTGTCCTTCTTCCGTGTTCACTGACTTCTATTTATGGAGAAGTAGAGGAAGGTAAACGCAATCCAAATGCATGTTACCTTATATTTTCATTTCATTTGGTGCAATATCTTACATTATTAGCGTCAATGGTTGGCTATGGGTCTGTGCCAGGCTGCTAGCTAGCTATAACTTGTATTCTCCCTATATCTAATTGATAAATATATATAACATTTGCTCATTTTTCTTTTATTCAGGTAAGAGAGGCCCGAGGGAAATTGAGTACGGGTCGGACAAGCAGAGGTCGAGGACAAGGAGTCCACCTCAGGGATGTTGAGGATTATCCTCCTACTACTATGCCTCCGCCGCAATCATCATCTCCTGCACCTCCGTCACAGACTTCATAGGAGGTGATACCGCTTGCTACGTTCACACCACAATCCTTAATAGCCCCTCCCACTACTGGAGCTACTACTTCTACCACTTCTTTAGGTAGTGCATCTTCTTGTTCTAGAACTGCTAGTTCGACCTTTCTGGTTGGACATACACCTACATCAGCTGCCGCACCTTCTTATTGACCTCGAGTACCTTGAACATATGGTAGACCGCTTGCCAGCAGAGGTCGATCTACCTTTGGACCGTCTTCCAGCACCTCCATCTGGTGATGAAGAACCTATGGATGATGCTAATGATAAACCTGTTGATAAACAGAAGTGACTTTGTTGTCCTAATGGTGAGTAGTTAGTACTTATTTCATATCACACTTGCAATTTTATTCCAATTGTGTGTTTTATTAATTTTATTGTATATGTTGGTCGCTTATCTGTTTTGTAGTCTTAAATTGCTATCATTTCAAGAGGTCTCTAGAACCATTACTACCCTCTTTAAGAAGAAAATGTTTCCAGAAGGATACAAATGGGCTGTGTTGGGGGAAAACACACACAAACAATAAGCAATGTCCGAATAAAAATTACCAAACCAAGAAAAATTGGAGAAGATAATAATTAACTTGGTTCGACAATTAAATTGTCTACTTCCATGAAGAGATATCAGATTTTCACTATATAAGAATAAAATCACAATATAAGTAAATTGAAATTCTCCTAGGTTGATTAAACCCAAAACCCACAATTTATTGCATAAACCCTCTTACATAGACTAGAAAAATAAACTTTCATTCTCTAAAATATCCCTAGAGAAAAGCAAGAAGCACAAAAGAAAAAGTGTTTCTCGAAGCCCTTTTGAATGTTTACCCACACCCAAAAATACCCAAGCTAATACTCAAATTTGCAAACCCCAAGTTGTTCTTGTATTTTGCTTCCTGGTTTCACTCCCTTCTTTTTATGCCTCTACCTATCTATTTATAGAGACACCTTAGACTTGTTCACCAAACTAAAAATAAGTATCCCTATTTAATTAGTAATCCTTCCAAGTCTATTATTTGTTGACTATACCAAATAAAGACTTAATTAAAATAATCTAAGTCCAACTTAGATTTTCACAATTTAAGTCAAATCCTAACAGGCTGAAGTAATATCGAAGCACAAGCAGCTGTATATTGATGAGTTTGTGGTAATGTTTATTCACTTTTGTTTACTACTTGCTATTATTAGCTATTTGTTTTATCATTGCAATTAATTGGATTGACACTTTGTTATTCAAAACAAGTGGTGATGTGAGGTGCCTGATACTGATTTTACACAGGCCTATGAAAGTCATATTGAAAATAGATATGTGAACACCTTATACAACATGATGGAAAATAGGTGCAAGCGCAACTGTGTATCTGATGATGTCTGGAAGAAATGACAAGAGGTGTGGGCGAAAGAATGATACAAGGCTAAAAATTTATCTTTTTAAGAGCCTGTGGAGGGAGTAGAGGTGGCAAATGGGTGGGTTTGGGTGGGTATGGGTTGGGTTTAAATGGGTGGGTCAAATATCACCCATTCCACCCATTTATCACCCATATAAATTTTAAATGGGTAGCCACACCCACCTAACCCTTATCCACCCTTACCCACCCATATACCCATATAATATTTAATGTCCTATTTTTTATATTTATATTTATATTTATTTTTTTGTTAAGTTTTTAGTATTTTTCTTAAAAATTTTAAGATATTTCTTTAAAATGGATACCCACACCCATCAAACCGAATTGACTGGTTTGGTTACAGTTTTTACTTCTCAAATTTTTTAAAATTTTGGTTTCGTTCAGTTTTAGTTTTTTGTCAAAAAACCGAACCAAAAACCAAATCGGGCTGAAAATAAACTGTACTAATCAATTAGGATAGGTTATGGTTTTCATTTTCAAATTTTTTGAAATTTCGGTTCAGTTTTGCATTTTTTTTTTGTCAAAAAAACCGAACTGAAAACTAAAAATCGAACCGGGCTGAAAAAAAAAGAATAGAGCTGAAAACTAAACCGGACAAAAAACCAAAAATCGAACATGGTCGAAAACCGAACCGAACTGAAAAATGAAAATGGAACCGGGCTGAAAAATAGAAAGTCAAATTGGACTGAAAACAGAACCGCACTGAAAAAGGAATTGAAGGAAAAACCAAACTGGGCCAAAAAACCAAAACCCTGAACCGGAACGAAAAAAGAAAACCGAAACGAACCAAAAACCGAAAACCTGAACAGGATCGAAAAACCATAAATCCGAACTGGACCGAAAAATCGAAAACTCGAATTGAAAACTCGAACTGAACCAGATCAAAAAAACTAAAAACCTGAACCAGACCAAAAAAATCAAAAATCGAACAAGACGAAAAATCGAAAACCCGAACTGGGCCGAAAAAAGAATCAAACTGAATCATGATGAAAAACCAAAAACCCAAATTGGACCGAAAAATCAAAAACCAAACTGGACCAAAAACCGAAAACCCGAATAGGACGAAAAATAAAAACCCGAACCGGGCTAAAAAAATAAACAAACTGAAAACCGAACCAGACCGAAAAATCAAAAACCCGAACCAGGCAAAAAAAAGAACCAAACTGAAAACCAAATCAAACCAGGATGAAAAACCAAAAACTGGACCGAAAAATAAAAAAATCGAATCAGAAAAAAACTGAAAACCCGAACCGGACCGAAAAAATGAAAACTCAAATTGGATTAAAAAACCGAAATCCCGAACTGGATAAAAAAATCAAAAAATTGAACCGGACCGAAAAATCAAAAACCAAACTAGACCAAAAACGAAAAACCCAAACCGGGCTGAAAAATAAACGAATTCAAAACCGAACTGGGCCAAAAAATCAAAAACTCGAACCGGACCGAAATATCAAAAACCAAAATGAGACCAAAAAAACCAAAAACCCGAACCAAGCAAAAAAAAGGAACCAAACTGAAAACCAAACCAAACCAAGACGAAAAACCGAACTGGACCGAAAAATTGAAAATTGAATAAAAAAAACCGAAAACTCAAACTGGACAAAAAAACCGAAACTAGATAAAAAAAACCAAAAACTTGAATCGGACCAAAAAATCGAAAACCGAACTAGACCAAAAACCAAAAACCCGAACCGGACTAAAAAAGAGCCAAACTGATAACTAAACCGATCCAGAATGGAAAACCAAAAACCTTAACTAGACTGAAAAACCGAACTGGACCAAAAAACCAAAAATAATCGAGACCAAAAATCGAAAACTGAACTGGATTAAAAAACCAAAAACCTAAACCAGACAAAAAATTGAAAACCCGAACCAGGCCAAAAAAAAGAAACAAACTGAAAATCGAACGAAACCAGACCGAAAAATCGAACCGGACCGAACAATGAAAAATCAAACCAAACCAGAACCAGACCGGACCGAAAAATCAAAAACCTGAACCGAGTCGAAAAAAGAACCAAACTGAAAAATAAACCGAACCGGGATGAAAAGTCTAAAATCTGAACTGGACCAAAAAACCAAAAATCGAACCGGACGAAAAATCAAAAACTCGAACTGGACTGAAAAAACAAAACCCAAATCGGACCGAGAAAAGAAACAAATTAAAAATCGAACCGGGATGAAAAACCGAAAACTCGAACCAGACCGAAAATTGAAACCAGAACCGGACCGAAAAACCAAAAACCCAAACCGGGCCGAAAAATTGAAAACCGAACTGGACCAAAATCCCGAACCAGGCAGAAAAACAAAAACGGAACCGGGCTGAAAAACCAATAATCCGATCGGACTGAAAATAGAACCGAAAAAGGAACTGACAGAATAACGAAACCAAACTGGGCCAAAAAACCGAAACCCAAACCGTACCGAAAAACCAAAATCGAACAGGACCAAAAACTAAAAATTCCTATAATTTTGGTAAAAAAAATCAAAAATTGAACCGTACTAAAAACCAAAAATTTCTATAATTAGACTTTGATTTTTTATCTTTTTTAATATAGGAAATATTTTTCTTACA
>CANYLF014145044.1:0-10596 GCA_948193215.1 Bocquillonia castaneifolia
AATAGGTTGCATTTCATAAATGTGATTTTAATTCACTCAGTGAGGTCTGACTCCCCTCAATTTAATTTTTCAGGATTCTTCTCAGACCTCTGTTAGAAAGTCTATTCGCCGGTCTCTTTCTTCACCGGCTATTTTGAGTACATTTTAGTACTACCATTTAGATGTATAAACTCTAGAGCTGTAGTAGTATTATGTTTGTATTTGGATGTTATAATTATGATGTTATTAGTTATGCAGTACTGTAATGATGATGGATTACAGTATGTATAAATAGTATTATTTTATAATGGATGTTGATAGCCCAGAGAGGCATCCAGCTCATAAGCTGGCTAAGTTATTTTATCAAATGATTTTTATGATATTAATATTTATTTGTCTGAGCAGGTTTATGTTATTTGTGTTGAACCAGAATATATGATTATGGTATGTTATGTTGAAATATGGTATTTAACAGGTTTAGGCTTGCCACAGGTTTCGGTAGCATATAGCTTTCCTGTTCCCTGGCACCAGTCACGTAATTCGTTTGGGTCGTGACAAAGTTGGTATCAGAGCATATGGTTTTATTTTATGCATATTCTATTTCCTTATATGTCAGAGTCTTTCTTGAAACTACTGCAGCATACGATCCTTTATCATTTTTATCAAATCTTCCTTGCTTTTAGTATTCAGCATATTGTTAGGACTTTTGTTGTTGCTTAAGCTTATATGTTTGCTTTTTAGAATGAACTGACATTGATGCCGAGGCATGCGGCAGCCTGAGGAAGAGGAGGATGCGGCATCTGACTAGAGTGAAGTTCCTCAGGAGGAAGAGGATCATGCACAGCCTCGATGCTGAGGTAGGCCCAGGAATCAGGGTGGACTGAGACGTGCCTGTGGTGGCAATGTACAGCCGCCACAGGGTGCTGCAGCTATTGATTAGGCCACGATAGAGGCTATGGCCAGAGGTACAGCACAGACGTTTCAGCAGCCTAGGCAGGTTTCTGATCTTGAGGCCATCAGCACTTTTGTGAGATCTTTCAAGATATCGTTTGATGGGTCGGGGGACCTGATGGATTTCTTGAACATGATCCAGAACAGGGTTTCTTTTGCTTCGACTAATTATCAGCGGATGAGGATGGTAGAGACATGTATGGAGGGAGAGGCATATGACTGGTTTATAGTTGCCATCAGACCGATGATTGATACCATTACTTGGGCTGAGTTTGAGGAAAGATTCTAACAACAGTACATGCACTTGTCTTATCAGATGCGGCATAGGGTTCAGCTGATGACCGTTTCTAGGAAGGATTGTGAGACAGTTTCTGCTTTTACCAACCGGTTCAGGAGACTTTTGAGGTTTGCAGGTTCTCTGATGGATGATGAATATCAGATGATACATTTGTATGTCGTAGGGTTAGGACCGGAGTACGCGAGTATGAGGACTGAAGGGCAGACTCTAGACTCTGTTTATATGGAGGTTGTAACTATAGAGGAGAGGTTGATGAGACATCGTGCGGTGCCTAGTTCAACTGGTTCTAGCGGTTCCCTACCTGGGGGACAGACTGGTACTTATTTTGGGGGACAGTATGGTTCTAGTACACAGCCATTATAGGGGACCTTCCTGATGGAATCTGGAGGAGGTCAGACTGGATCATCTCATGGAGTTCGTTACACTCCACGTGGATAGAGCAGAGGCAGACATGGTCGAGGAGGAAAGGGTGGTTCTTATTTCAGGTCCGGTAACAGTAGTAGTAGTGGACAAAGCTCTGGTTATGGTAGTACGGGTTATGGCAGTTCTAGTTCTGGCCCGAGCGCTTGTCAGACTTGTGGGAGATTTTATCAAGGATCGTGTCATTTTGCTCAGAATACATGATTCATATGCGGTCAGGTTGGGCATTATGTAAGAAATTGCCCGAACTATCCTTCTTTGGGTCAGACTCAGTTTCACTTGGCTTCCTCAGCTTCTAGTGTGCCACCACCACTAGCACAGCCATGACCACAGTATCAGATAGCTTTTCATGGTGGTCCATATCAGGCAGGCTCTTCTCAGGGCGGTTATCAAATGGTAGGCCAGCAGGGCCGGGGTTATGGAGGCAGAGGTGGTGGAAGATTTGGTGGTAGGAATAATGGTAGAGGATTAGGACAGGCGTCGACTTCACAGCAGGGTGGAGGCCAGGCAGGGTTTTCACACTTACTCCTTAGGACTCTCAGACTTCGAACACCGTGGTGGCAGGTACTATCCCGGTATGTTATAATGATGCTTTGGTGTTGTTTGATCCCGGTGCAACCCATTCCTTTATTTCTCCTTCCTTTACATTGAGGACCGTTTGTAGAGGTACAAGAATGCTAAGCCTGTTGTCAGTGGCCACTCCTCTGAGTGATGCTCTGGTCATTGACATTGTGTTCCCGTTATGCCCTGAGGTGATTAAAGGCAGGGAGATGATGGCAGACTTGATTCTGTTAGATGTGATGGACTTTGATGTGATCCTAGGAATGGACTGGTTGTCCCAGCATTATGCTACCTTGGATTACAGAATGAAGGAGGTGACATTCAGAATGCCTGGGAATGAAGAGTTTAAGTTCAGAGGTGAGAAATGTGTGATGCCTCAAAACTTAATTTCTACAGTTACAGCTAGAAAGTTGCTTCGACGTGGATGTCAGGGATTTCTGGCAGTAGTCAGAGATACGACTTTAGAAGCTGATGATGTTAGTGAGGTGCCGGTAGTATGTGAATATTCGGATGTGTTTCCAGAAGAGTTGCCTGGGTTATCACCAGATAGGGAGATTGAGTTTTGCATTGATGTAGTTCCTGGAACTGCTCCTATTTCTATACCGCCATACAGAATGGCCCCAGCTAAATTGAAAGAGCTAAAGGAACAGTTACAGGAGTTGCTTGACAAGGGTTTCATAAGACCCAGTATTTCTCCCTGGGGTCCACCTGTACTATTTGTGAAGAAGAAGGATGGTACACTCTGACTCTGTATTGATTACGGAGAATTAAACAAGATGACGATAAGGAATAAGTATCCACTTCCTCAGATTGATGCTTTGTTTGATCAGTTGCAAGGTGCCAAATGTTTTTCCAAGATTGATCTAAGGTCAGGTTATCATCAGTTGAGAATTAGAGAAGAAGATATTTCTAAAACTGCATTCCGGACTAGATATGGTCACTATGAATTTTTGGTGATGTCCTTTGTGTTGACTAATGCTCCAGCAGCCTTTATAGACTTAATGAACAGAGTGTTCCGGCCATTTCTAGATCGGTTTGTGATTGTGTTTATTGATGATATCCTGGTGTATTCCAGAAGTGTGGAGGAGCATGAACAACACTTGAGGATGGTTTTGGAGACTTTAAGAAAGGAGTAGTTGTATGCAAAGTTTTCCAAATATGAATTATGGTTAGATAGTGTTACTTTCTTGGGGCACGTGGTGTCTAAGGAGGGAATTCAGGTTGATCCAAAGAAGATTGAAGCTGTATTGGATTGGCCTAGACCTACCACAGTCACAGTGATTCGAAGCTTTCTGGGTTTGGCAGGCTACTATCGGAGATTTGTATAAGATTTCTCACGGATAGTAGCACCATTAACACTCTTGACTCAGAAGAATGTTAGATTTGAGTGAAATGAAGCATGTGAGAATAGCTTTCAGTTATTAAAAGAGAGGTTGACTACAACACCTGTGTTGACCTTGCCTTCTGGAACTGATGGTTTTACTATGTACTGTGATGCTTCAAGAGTTGGTTTAGGGTGTGTATTGATGCAGAATGGGCGAGTAGTGGCTTTTGCTTCTAGGCAGTTGGAGGCATTATCTTTATGGTGTACCCTGTGAAATATATATTGATCATAAAAGCCTAAAGTATATATTTCAACAGAGTAGCCTAAACATGAGGCAGACTAGATGGTTAGAATTGTTGAAGGATTATGACTGTTCAATCATGTATCATCCTGGGAAGGCAAATGTAGTGGCAGATGCTTTGAGTAGAAAGTCAGCTGGAAGTCTTGCTCATATCAGTGTTGGAAGGAGACCTCTGTACAGGGAGGTTGACCAACTGTTTGATCATGGAGTGCAATGGTGGGTGAATAGGCATGGATGCTTAGTAGCACAATTCAGAGTGAGATCTGTATTTTTGGACCGAGTGAAAGCAGTACAATCGCAAGATCTAGAATTACAGAAGATTATGTACCAGGTGCAACAAGGCACGATAGAGGAGTTCAGGGTTGATGGTGAAGGTATTTTGAGGATGGGCACTAGGGTGTGTGTTCCTAGGGTAGATAACCTGCAGAAGGAAATTATGAAAGAAGCTCACTATACACATTACAGTGTTCATCCGGGTGCAACTAAAATGTACCATGATCTGAAAAGTATGTACTGGTGGAGCGGAATGAAGAAAGATATAGGAGAGTTTGTGTCCAGGTGCATGACTTGTCAGAAGGTGAAGTTAGAACACCAAAGACCTTATGGGTTGTTACAGCCTTTACCGATTCCAGAGTGGAAGTGGGATATGATCACGATGGACTTTGTTACCGGGTTACCTCATACTCAGAGTGGGCATGACTCGATCTGGGTGATTGTTGATTGATTGACCAAGTCAGCTCACTTTATTCCTGTGAAGAAGAACTACACCGTGCAGAAATTGGCTGAAGTGTACATTTCTGAAATAGTACGTCTGCATGGGGTTCCAGAGTCCATTGTATCAGACAGAGATTTGAGTTTCACCTCGATGTTCTGGCGAGAGCTATAATCAGCTTTGGGAACCAGACTTGATTTTAGCACGGCTTTTCATCTCAGACAGATGGGCAGTCTGAGAGAACTATTCAGACCTTAGAGGATATGCTTCGGATGTGTGCTATGAATTTTGGTGGTTATTGGGATTTGAATATTCCATTGATTGAATTTGCTTACAATAACAGCTATCATGCCAGTATTGAAATGGCACCGTTTGAAGCATTGTATGGCAGGAAGTGCAGATCGCCTTTGTGTTGGGATATTAGTAAGAGGCAGCTTTCTGGACCTGAATTGGTTCAGGTAACTTCTGAAAGAGTTCCATTAATCCAGCAGAGATTGAAAATGGCTTTTAGCCAATAGAAGAGTTATGCAAATCCTAAAAGAAAGGATATTTCATTTGATGTGGGAGATTGGGTGTTTCTGAAGGTGTCACCTATGAAGGGTGTGATGAGGTTTGGTAAGAAAGGGAAACTAGCACCTCGATATGTAGGACTTTATAAGATCAAGTCTAGAGTGGGTGATGTGGCTTACAGATTGGCTTTGCCACCAGAGTTGTCTAGGATTCATCCAGTTTTCCATGTGTCTATGTTGAGAAAGTACATTTTCCAACCCAACCCATGTGATTCAGACTGATGACATTGAGATTGGGGAGGATTTGGCATATGATGAATACCCAATAGCTGTAATTGATCATCAACTGAGGCAGTTGAGGTCCAAGTCGATTCCGATGGTGAAAGTAGTTTGGAGGAACCATTCCGTGGAGGATTGCACTTGGGACCTGGAGCAGGATATGCGGGAACAGTTTCCCCACTTATTTCTTCAATGAGGTACGTTCTTAAATTTGAGGATGAATTTATCTTAAGATGGGGAGAATGTAATAACCGTAATTTTTGATTTTACAATTTTCTAGCTCGGGAATCTATTTTCAGCATTTATTAAGTTTTTATTATCAAAAATTTATAAATGATAGTAAACAATGTCCAATTAAGCTATAATTTTGTACGGGCGGCCTAAATATATTCCCGAACTTACCATAAAAATTTGGCAAGGAACTGAGTTAAGGAAAATTTTTAATTGATGAAAAGGACCCAATTGCAAACCCAAAAACTTATTCTTATATACCTAATCTGCAGATTTGGGCCCATTTGAAATAAAACTTTATAACCCTATTACCTATATAGTACCTAAATTCTCCCTTCACCGCCACTATAGCCCAACATCTTCTCCTCTTCCGTTCACCGCCGATAGCCCTCCTTTACCGCCATTTATTGTACCAAACATAGAGCTCATCAAGATCTATTGTTTGATACCTTGAATCGCTCAAACCCTTGCCGGTTCACAGCGAAACGAACATCGAAAGTTCGTGAGGTTTCGGCCTCCGTTGTTCAGGCATCTCCGGCCATTGTTAACTCAAATTGAAGTTCTAGATCAATAGATTGTAGGGAGTAGGGCCTTTTTCTGGTGGACCGCAATCAAGACAACCGTCGGAGCATGGTGAACGGAGTTGAAAGATCTTCGCCGGCGCAGAAGCTTCAAAGACTCGATCTGTGAATCTCAGGCCACCTGGTGGCGTGTGAAGGCTATATAAGTGTTTAGGGGTATGTGGAGGTGATTTCTGGGTGGTTGCTAGAGGTTGGTAGGTACTCCGGCCACCAAAGGCAGCGGAGCGTGGCCTTCTGCGGTGGCAGTGGGTCCCACCTCCGATCAGTCCCATTTTATTTTTAAAAAATCCTTAAAAATATTTTAAGCATTTTCCATAACTATAAGTCAGTCTAATTATGTTCGGTTTTTGAGATAAAAATTCTGGAAGTTCTAAGGCGTTCTAGGTAATTTCTAGAAATACGCGTTACGCGTCTAATTTGACTGTTTGGATTATTGATATGTTGTTTATGTGTTATAAAAGTAAGAATGTAGTTGAATTGGATATTAACCGGTTTGATTTTATAGTCGGATTAATTAAATCAAAATTTAGGACCGTTAGACCGTTAAACGAGTAATTGATCATTGAATTGTATTGGAATGTTTGAGACATTAAATAAGTATAATTAATAGATGGAAATGGTGTGATAAATTGAATAATGTGATATATGGATAAAAATGGTTTTGTTGCTGTGTTTTGTATATTTGGTAAGTCCGGGTATTT
Organism: Bocquillonia castaneifolia; assembly: GCA_948193215.1. Taxonomy (NCBI): domain Eukaryota; kingdom Viridiplantae; phylum Streptophyta; class Magnoliopsida; order Malpighiales; family Euphorbiaceae; genus Bocquillonia; species Bocquillonia castaneifolia. The sequence continues at coordinate 6,848 of CANYLF014145044.1, forward strand.
GGTAGACCCGGCAATTGGTTGAAAAATATAGAAGTGTTGTTTTATTGCAGGATGGGCTCCACTTCAGTGGAGAGATGTCCGTTTTATAGGGGAGGTTTTGCCAAAATTTTGGTAGAATTTTCTCGTAAAATGTGATATCGAAGATTATCGGGTTAAGTGATATTATATGTTAAGGATTTAAGTCAACGTTGTGTGTTTTGAGTCCTAAGTAGAATCTAGATTTTTTAGGAATTAGGTTTATTCCTTTATCTAAATTATATTTTTATATATATTCTGTAGAGAGTAGCAGAGCCAGAGAGAGTGCTAGCGGCTCAGGAGCTCGCAAAGGCCCACACTCATCCTATGAGTTAATTTCATATTTATGATTTGCTTGTAAAGTACATGTTAGGGATCTATATAGTTATGCATGTTATTACTATAATTATTGATATTATTATTAATAAATATAGATATCATACATCATTTCTTATCATGTAGTGATCATACATTCATTCCTATTATTTATATTTATATGTATTGCTAGTATATATTATGAATTATACGTTATGCATTTATACTGTGTTCTGTGATTGTGAATGGAGGATGGTTGTGGAACGAGCTACCTGGTGGGTGTCACCAGGCTGTGTGCACACAGGAGTCAGGTATGTCTACTAACTTGGGTAAAGGACGGAGCATGCTCGTGAGGCACTTCGGGCGCCGATCCTAATTAATTAATCATGATTATACGGTGGCATGCTCGTGAGTCACTCAGGGCGACCCTAACAGTATTATAATAATCTGGGGCACGCTCATGAGGCACTCCGGGCGCCAGACATATATTATTGGATTAAGTGATTTATTTGGTATAAGTGGGCTTACAGGGCTATAAGGGGAGTTAGAGGTCTATTAGGTGTTTTGCCTCGATCCTCCTACTTGTGTTCTATATTTTTGTAGCATTCATGTTTGTGGCTGTATATATCTATATATATATAAATATATATATTATGTATATTTTGTGAAATAGGTTGCATTTCATAAATGTGATTTTAATTCACTCGGTGAGGTCTGACTCCCCTCAATTTAATTTTTCAGGATTCTTCTCAGACCTCCGTTAGAAAGTCTATTTGTCGGTCTCTTTCTTCACCGACTATTTTGAGTACGTTTTAGTACTACCATTCGGATGTATAAACTCTAGAGGTGCGGTAGTATTATGTTTGTATTTGGATGTTATAATTATGATGTTATTAGTTATGTAGTACTGTAATGATGATGGATTACAGTATGTATAAATAGTTTTATTTTATAATGGATGTTGATAACCTAGAGAGGCATCCAGCTTATAGGCTGGCTAAGTTATTATATCAAATGATTTTTATGATATTAATATTTATTTGTCTTAGCAGGTTTATGTTATTTGTGTTGAACCAGAATATATAATTCTGGTATGTTATGTTGAAATATGGTATTTAATAGGTTTAGCTTGCCACGGGTTCCGGTAGCATATAGCTTTCCCGTTCCCTGGCGTCGGTCACATAACCCGGGTTTGGGTTGTGACATAATTACTTAATAATTAATAAATATGCTATTAATGAATAATTATATTTAGTTAATTATTAAATAATAAATTAACAAATATATTGTTTTTAATAATGTATAATTAGTATTTAATAACTATATTTATTTACTAATTAATTGCACAATAATTAATAATTATATTTTTATTAATTATATAATTAGTGATTAATAAAGTTACATATTTATTAATTATATAGTTATTAATTAATAATTATCTGCAATTATTAATTAATCATATGATATTATATATAAGTGTAGAATTTATAATTAATGAGTATATGTATTTACGTAATTACTAATGAAATATGTAATTATTGATTTTTTTAATTAAATATAATTAGTAATAATAATATTATGTTTTTTAATTATGTGTATAATTAACAATTATATAATATTTTTGTATATAAATTAAGGTTTTTAGATATATATACTTAATTGATTATAAATAAGTATCTTAAATTATGATATTAATCATATATACATGAATTATAATTATATGAAATAATTATGTTTACAATCAATTGTAATTATAATTGTGATTATAATTGTTAATTTTTTTGTTAAATCTAATTTTATGTTTATATAATAAATATATTTTGATTAAACATATAACAGACATCATCAACAGCAAAAATGGAAGGCAGATTGGAGGAACTCCAAAGTTAAGTGTGCTCAGCTTAGGGCATTCTTAAGATGGGTGACCTCCTGGAAAGTGAGGTAATTTGGCCAAATAATGAGGTTTAAAGATGTAATTAATATGGGTTGAGGAGTATTAAAGGTGATTAAATAATTTAATTTATTAAAATTATATATTTTTTATTTTTTTTAAATAATTTTAATTATTTTACCATTTTATTTTGGTCGGGAAATGGTCAGTAATTTTAATTATTTTGGTCAGAAAATGATCGGTAATTTACCGACCTTTTTATTTTTTGGTCGGTAATCAATTTACCAACCAATTACCGACCAAAAAAATACATCTTACCGACCAAATTTTTTGTCAGTAATTCTGTAAATTTTAATAGTGTATGGTATTAACGAAGAAGTTGTGGATTATGTCACTGCTATGGCTCCTCTATTATCTCTATCTGTTTATATTGGACAGCTTACATGGAACCTTTCAGATCAAGTGTATTCATAAATTTTCCTTGAAACTTTATCAGCAAGAAATTTATATTATCTAAAACACAATGTACACGGTGATTGCAAGGGGATGTGGGTGGCAAAACTTGGGGGCTTGTATTTATCTTGTGACCTATTATATATTTGGGATTCCAGTGACAGCTGCATTGGGATTTTGGTTAAAGTTTAGAGAAAGAGGTCTTTGGATTGAAATACAAGTGGGTTCCTTTGTGCAAATTGTGTTACTAGCTAGCATAACAAATTGCTTAAATTGGGATCTCATCTCCATAAGAAATCATATTTTGTTATTCAATTGAAGAGTTTTGATAAGCAAAATTTTATGTTTCTTATTGAATTGAAGGTAATATTGATATTGTTGCTTTGGTTATTTATCAGGCTTTAGCATTAGAATTTAGAAGTGATGAGTGTATGTTAATGAAAACAGACACAACATGCATGTAGACTACACAGACCAAGCACAACAAGTTTGATTCCAATGACTGAAAAATAAGTACACAAATAAAACAAAATCAATCATCATGAAAACAAATATTGATGCAAATGTATATAGTAAAATAATAGAGTATTTGGAATAAAGTCAAATATAACACACATAAAAAAAAAAGAAAAAAAATCTATTTTCCATAAAAATTATGAGCTGTAAATGGGATCTTTTCATAACTACCTGATTTTTGAAAAATAATTGTGAGTATAATTTGACTCTTCCTTTTTTGAAAACATGGGTTGACTTTTTTTTACTTCTAGTTATAGAGTTTCTACCATTTTATTTGCTAAAACACCTATTATTTTAAGAAACAGAGAAACGTTTTGCATTTTTAAATCTTCCAAAACATGAAAAAACAAATATGGCTTTTTTTTTTATTTCAATTTGATTTTCAAAAAATCAATATAGCCAACAACAGTAGTGATACATATGGCTTTTTTATGGAAATAAATATGGCTTTTAATTTTCAAAATTTCTGAAAAGTGTGTTATGTTGATTGTAGAGTTATGGCCATTAACTAACTACTGTTGTTGATGGCATGAATTAGGGAAAAGAATTTGTAGGTTAA
>CANYLF014147910.1:0-11763 GCA_948193215.1 Bocquillonia castaneifolia
TTGTTGATGGAGTGTTATTGGTTGAACTTTGAAGTAGTGAAATGATGATTTGATGATATATTGATTGAATTGAAAAGTTGTGAGTTGGTTATGATAAGTGATGTAAATGATTTAAGATGTGAATTGTGATGGAATGATGTGTAAATGTGATTATGATTGTGAATGTGATGAAATGTTGTGATGAGATGTGTTGTCAAATATGTGCGAAATGAGATATATGTGATTGTGAATGGAAAAGGATGACTCGTGGGGATTTTGGTTTTGTGTGATCGGGAAAGCTGAGCCAGGTGGATAGCTACCCGTATGTGTGAGATAGTGAGACTAAGCCGGGTGGATAGTCTCGTCGGTGACCACCTAATTGTGAAATGTGAAATGATATGAGCAAATGAATAGAAATGTGAGGAACTGTGAGGTTGAGTCATCAGACCTTGATTTGATGAGATTGATGTGATTGCAATTTCTTGATTGAATTGAGATGTGGTTTTGGTGGATTGTTGCCTTGATTGAATAGTTTAATGTGATTGATTGTTAGATTTGATTCCGATTGTTTAGTCGTTGTGTTGAGTATGTGTTTGGTAATTTCGGTATAATGTATTCAAGGTTGATTTGATTAAATGCTTATTGAGTTGCCAGCTCACCCCTTGGCATTATTTTTCAGGTATTGAAAGCTTGTTGATACAGAAAGTTCAAGTGCATTGCAATAAGTGTCAGGTTTGCCAGTGGATCATGTTCATAGCATTTGCATTTGTGTTTTCATGTTAAAGCATGTGTGAGAGGATTTTAATTTGATAGTTATGAGTACATTATGCTAAAGTTGAAGAAGTGTGTGAATTTAAGTATTTATGTAACGTATGGTGATGTTTTAAAGTTATGCAAGTTGTGGAGGTTTTGGTAGGATGATTTCTGTGGTTGTAGCTTGTTTTCAGTTTTAAATTTCATGTTTTTAGAGTTTCCAAAATTGCGCCCGCGACCTTGAGATCTCACCCGCGACCTTGAGATCGTGCCAGCGATTTTGAATATAGATTTTCCCCACCTTTTTGTTTATAAAGTCGCGCCCGCGATTTTGGACATCCCGCCAGCGATTTCTGACCCAGATTTATCGTGTTTCTGTTTCTTGGATCGCGCCCGCGATTTGTCTTGTCGTGCTAGCGACCTACCTTTTTACCTTAATTTTTTTTATAATTGTTTAAGATTTGTGGTGTTACATTAACCCTAATTATGGTTGGTAATTAGTAAAATTAACTCTTGTTTGTTATTAGAAACTCACTCTTGCATGTTTGTATGTAAAAGGTAGGTTATAAATTGTTATGTCTTATATTGCTTTGTTAGAAGGAATGAAAGTTGGTATAATACTAAGAGTATTTGTTAAAGAATCACACGCTAGGAATTGATAAGTCGGATCCATGAATCTTTGGGGTCAATGCACCTTTCATATTCTTTATAGGAATCGGGGTGTACACCTTGTAAGACATTCTCGATGCCGATTCAGGTGGTGACTACCACTTTAGCCCCGCAGCTGAACACATAGTGCCACAATTGCTAGTCGTGGCTCAGGCTCTGAGGAAAAACCTCCTTGTCTGCAGTTTGGCGACTCCACTGTGTACCTTTGACAGACAGACTTATCATTCAAGTGATTCTACCAATACTCTTTTTATTATACTAAACTTGAATTCCATTGCATTCATTCTTAGATTATAACACCCTACCTCACGGGTACCATTGGTCAAGTCACCGATGATTTACAAGAGTTCTTCAGAGGAGGCGAAATCAATGACTACCACTCATAGATGGAATTGCCCTACTATTGCTTACCATCTTTGTTATGGTTAATGAGTGATAGTTAATGGGAAATTCTGAACTGAATGTCCTACCATCTGTAGAACCTTTTTTGAAAGAGAGAAATGGTTGATGGGAGTTCACCTTCTATGGGAACCTTCTTTTCGTCGAACCTGACCAAAGCCATGTAATGACCGTAGCAACTTCCTTTAGGACTTACCAAATGATTGCTTTGTTATGTGATGCCATGAAGCTATTGTTTTGACCTGGTCTAGTATTATTGCCCTTGAATCAAACCACTAACTGCTACCTATGGGGGTGTTGAGTGTTAGTCTAATTGTACCTGACTAATGCGACCCTAAAGTATAGGATCAGTTAGGTTTTGAGAAGAGTGACCTTGACTACTACTTGTGTGTAAGGGATGTTCGTGCGTTGGTCTAATTGTACTTGACTGATGCTAAAATGCCCCTGGAACATGGGAAACGTCAAGGACTCGTCAAGAGCAAAGACAGGGGGTAGGGGCATGACAATGACTTATTGTTTGGTTTGTATGTTGAGAGCTTCCTATGTGTCCAAGCATGCATGTTACGTCAGCAATAGAATCCCCTGTTGATGCAACAGCCCAAACCAAGTCCTAGGAATGTTGACTTGCCAAATGAATACATGTGTGGGAGAAATAAGGTTGGAAGGTCTACCACTTGGTAGTATATGTGTTTGACTAACGTTTGTTACTTGTGTCCCTATGTATTGCTTGCATTCATGCATCTTGCATACACCTGTCATAGCATGCTAACCTCTTGTTTTGCAGAAACATTAATCCTACTAAGAATCCAATGAACGATATGTACTTCCAAGCAGTCCGAAATATGATCCAAACTGAGGTTCAAAAGGATGTGTAAGAGGAAAGACAACGGGGAAACATGTTGGTGTTACCATTGCCTGGGCGACCGCTACCTTTGGATTTTAAAATGCCCATGATGGAGAAATATGATGGCTCAACTGACCAAAGGTTTCACCTCATGCAAGTCAACATAACGCTACGGGCAATATTTTATCACCTACCTAAATAGTCAGAGCATTTCCACTAACTTTGGAGGGGGCGGCTATGGTATGGTATCAGACGTTGTCTTTCAGAATCAAGGATGACATGGAGCTCCTGTGGGCAGCCTTTAAGGAGCATTTTCTACCCAAGACGACTGAAGTAGTTCCACCAGTGCCACAAACTACTCATGTCATCGACCTGTCCAAATCATTGTCGGAGAATTTCAATTATTTGTATGAGAAAAGGCTTATTATCCTAAAGATGGGAGGTCCAGCTGTAATAACACCACAATGGGGGCCCAACACCTAGAAATATTACAGATATTATGTTTGTTTAGGGCATGATGCTGACCACTGAGGTTTGTTGAAGGAAACCCAGCATACTATTATCGCCAAGGATGGATTAGAGGAGAAGGAGTAGGGAAAATTCTATCAGCCAAGCACCCCTAAGAAGAAAGCCATTACAAAGTTTGACTTACTTCAAGGGAGTGTTCAAGGTTCTACCCTATATCTGTTTGATAAGATGATTACTAAGGATTTGCTTCACCTGGGAAAGCACACTAAACCCCTCCCCGATATGGATACCCCCTACTTTCAATACAACCGCTGCAATGGGCATTATTTGGAAGAATGTATCTCCTTTGTCCATGAATTTTAGAAGCTGGTCCAGAAAGGAATCATTGTTGATGTGGGAAAAGGAATGTGGGCTTTTGCTAATGGATGGACCATGATAGATGAGGTTCAGTCACCTCTAGATAATCCAGGAAGGATAACATTCACAGAAGATGAGAACCAGTGGATAAGGGATTACCTGATTCGACATCACCTTAATGAGATGCCTGCACTGATTGAGTTTATGGAAGAACAAATGGAAAACTAGTTTGCTGAGAGGCAACCTGAAGATATGGAAGTTTGAAGTGTCACCCAGAACCAAGGGCTAGATAGGCAGTAGATTTAAGAAGCTTTCTTTCATTACCATTGTTATCTTTTACTTATGTGTGTTTTGATCAGTTCTAATAATATATTAAAAGCCCTTATCTTTATCTGTTTTTCTTTCTAAGATCAATGATATGAACACCAATTTTGCATAGATCATACCATAAGCATTTTTGACATTAATTCTACGCAAACACATTCTATTAATATTGGCACAAAAGAACAACCAAAGGAAATAACTCTTGCATTTGATATTACTGCTAATGAGAGAGAAAAATTTGAAAAAATATTAAATAAAATAAAAGGTGTTTTTGCATGGACTTACGATGACATGCTAGTTGTAGATAGGACGATCGCCGAACATCGTATCCCTATAGATCCCACCAAGAAACCAGTTAAGTAGAAGCTTCGAAGACTCAGATTAGAATGGGTCAACCTAATTAAAGAGGGAGTTGAAAAGCAGATCAAGGCTAGATTCTTGGAAGTTGTCACTTACCCAAAATGGTTGGTCAATATAGTTCCAGTTGCCAAGAAGGATGGAAGGGTCAGGATGTGTGTAGACTACAGGGATTTGAACAAAGCATCACCAAAGGATGATTTTCCCTTACCTCATAATGATGTTCTGATTGATAGTGCAGCCACAAGCGCCATGTATTCCTTTATGGATGGCTTTGCTGGCTATAGCAAGATAATGATGGCACTCATGGACAAGATTAAGACAGCCTTCATCACAGAATGGGGTGCAAGGTCATGCCGTTTGGACTCAAGAATGCAGGGGTAACTTACCAAAGGATGGCCATAACCTTATTCCATGATATGATGCACAAGGAGATCGAAGTTTATGTGGATGACATGATGGTCAAGTCCTCAACTAGAGAAGACCACTTTGAAGCCTTAGACCGATTCCTGACACGAGTTAAAAAGTATAACCTTAGGCTTAACCTAAAGAAATGTATCTTTGGAGTAACATCCGGGAAGCTCCTGGGGCACATTGCAAGTCAGAAAGGGATTGAGGTAGATCCAGACAAGGTAAAAGCCATTCAAGAGATGCTAGTTCCAAAGACTGAGAAGGAAGTTAGAGGATTCCTGAGGAAGATTCAATACATTAGCAGATTCATCTCCAAGTTAACTACGATCTGTGAGCCCATTCTCAAGCTATTCAGAAAGGGTTAGAAGACTGAATGGGATGAACAATGTCAAAAAGCATTTGACACGATCAAGCAGTATTTAATGAATCCACCTATCCTTCAACCACCCAGGGCAGGGAGACCATTAATATTGTACCTTGCCTTGGAAGATGATGCTATAGGAGTAATGGTTGCTCAATAAAATGAAGATGGAGTAGAGCATGCAATCTACTACCTTAGTAGGAAGCTGATATCCTATGAAGCAAAATATGACATTATTCAGAAGACTTGCGTGGCAGCAATATGGATGACACGAAAGATGAGGCATTATTATCAGTCTTATCAGGTTCAAGCTGTGGCAAAAGTTGATCCACTATGTTACCTGTATAAACCGCCAGTGTTGATAGGGAAGCTTGCTAAGTGGTTGGTATTACTGACTGAGTTTGACATACAATACTTGACTAAGAAGACTATCAAGGGGAGAGCAGTAGCAGAGTTTCTAGCTCTTAATCCACTAGAAGGCAAGAAACATAGGAGTATGAGTTCCCAGATGAGTCACTTAATCTGATAGAGGCAGATGGATGGAAGCTATACTTTGATGGAGTAATGAACCACAAAGGAGTTGGAGTAGGAGCAATCCTAATCACGCCTGAAGAAGAAAGTATCCCTTTGGCTAAGAAGTTAGATTTCAAAATCACTAACAACATGTCCGATTCCGAAGCATGTTTCTTTGGGATATATAATGCTCATCATTAACCAAGCTTCAGAAAACTGGGAAGTGAAAGATGAGAAACTGAAGCCTTATGTAGAGTACATTAAGATGCTCACTTTGAGTATTTCTAATTGTACCTTTGCACACCTGCCAAGGGAGAAAAATCAAATGGCAGATGCATTGGCAACTTTGGCATCCATGAGGGACAATCCTAGAGATATTGCTGTGAAACCTCTAGTGATGTGTAGAGCCATAATTCCCTACTACCAAGGAGAACGGGTGATGATTGTGAATGAACCAAAGGAGAAGTCGTGGTTCTATGAGATTCTGAAATTCCTAAAGAAGAGGAAATATCCACAATTAGATAATGGGAAGCAGAAACATGCCTTAAGGGTCAGTTCAAGAAGCTACACTTACCATGAGGGAATACTCTATAGAAGGGCTTTGAATGGAATACTACTTCGATGTCTGGACTAATATGAAGCGGAAGAAGTCATGAAGGAGATTCATGTAGGAGTGTGTGGACCCCACATGAGTGAACATACATTAGCAAAGAAGATAGTCCGGCACTGAGATAAGATGGATAGAGATTGTATCAACCTGGTCAGAAAGTTCCATGAGTGTCAGTTACATGGGAATAAGATACACTTGCCACCAACCATTATTCACAATTTAACATCTCCTTGGCCATTCTCAGCTTGGGGGATAAACATCATTAGAGAAATAAGGTCGACAACTTCCAATGGTCATAAATACATTGTAGTGGCTATTGAATACTTTTTGAGGTATGTGGAAGCCGTCTCACTTCCAAGTGTCACAGCAAAGGGTATGGCCAAATTCATCAATAAGAAGCTCATCAATCGGTTTGGAAAACCACATCACATCATTTCAGACAATGGTGTGCAATTCCAAGGAGAAACTGCGGATCTGCTTGAAAAGGAAGGGATTGAGCATCACAAGTCCTCGCCCTACAGGCCACAAGCTAACGGGGCAGTTGAAGCGGCTAACAAGACTATTAAGAAGATCCTGGCCAATGGTGAAGACCTACAAGGATTGGGCAGATAAACTACCTTTTACAATCATTAGTTACAACACAACCATACGAAGTGCAACAGGGGAAACGCCATATTCATTGGTGTACGGAGGTGAAGCAGTGATGACAATTGAATCTCATGTTCGATCATTGAGAGTGTTACTAGAAGCTCAAATTCCTGAGGCACAATGGGCTGAAGCTAGGTACAAGCAGCTATTGTCTTTAGATGAAAGGAGGAAAAAAGCTCTCCATCATACGTAAGTGTATCAGTAGAGAATAGCAAGGGCCTTCAACAAAGGAGTCAGAGTCAGGCCAATCAAAGAAGGAGATTGGGTGTTGAAGTAGGCCAGGTCCATTTCATTTCCTCGAGGGAAGTTCAAGCCAAATTAGGAAGGTATGTATTTAGTCAAGAAAGTCATGTCTAAAGTAGCTGTGAAGATTTCAGATCTAGAAGGGAATGAGTTCGAGCAACCAATAAACCTAGATCATCTTAAGAAATACTACCTTTAGAAAAATGTGTGAAAATAATAAATCCTGATGAGTTTAAAACCCATTTGGGCAGCTCATGCAAAATAGGGGAGCCCGCTAGAGTGAAAACCTTGCAAAAGGCATTCTAGGCAAAAATTAGGGCAAAAAGGACTGCTAGGGTGAAAACCTCACAAAGAGGCAGTCCAGGCAAAAATTAAGTCAATAAGAGGAGAAAGTAAGGAAGCAGTAATATTAAGTGTAAAAGCTAAAGTACGCTTATTGCGCTAATATCAATAAAATGAACCCTTTATAAAAGAAAAGTGTCAAACTTTCTTATAGTACTTGATTCTGTGTTTCCATAATTAAAAGCTAAAACATTGCATGAATAAATGAAATGGTTATGAGACCTAATTCTTCTTGTGTTTCTTTATCCACTTGACGTTACCAAAGCTTGCATTCTTTCTTTCTCTTTTTGCATTATTTCTGTTGCTTGTAACATACAGTTCAACACCTTTGCCTTCATCATCAGACACCTTAGCTTGCAAATAAAGCCATGTCATGAGATCCACATTTGTTATGAGATGAGCAGGTCAACAATAACACTTACCAGATCAACCCAAGCCTTGTGTTCGTCATCAATAGTTGGTCCTTGGGGAAAGCTCGGATTCCTTGCAAAAGATCTACTAGCCCTACAAGAACGGATTTCCCTCAAGAAGAATGGGGTAACAACATAAGGAGTGAAAGATGGAATGGGATGTAATACTCCTTGAGCCCTGCCATACTGCCTACAAATTCTGGATGGGGTATAAAAGGTGACAGTACTGAAGCTAGCAATCTGTACATGGTTTTCTATCACAGAGGTAGTGACAAAGCTCAATTTCCTCCATGGGCAATGCCAGCAGATCGACTCCTCAGTCCTAGATAGGAGAAAATTGGTCCAACCGCCAGAAATCTCTAATGCAGCACGTTCAGTCTTGGATAGCACATATCTTCTAGATTGAAATTGTCGAGGCCTATAAGTTGTAATGTTCACTGGGGGCATCAATACACCTAGCTTTTCCTTCAACCAGATCTGGTTAAAGAAGATGTTAGAATAAGTCAATCAAGGCCAGTAAAAAAGAGTATAGAAGTAAGATAAGGGATGCATACCTAAAGGAGCAATAGGCTGCCTCGAAGGCGTTGAGTATGCTTAACAGAGTCTAAACCGACAATGATTTCAGCCAATATGATGGGAAATGGGTTATGACCACTCTCAACTTGTTCTATAACATGAGCAATCTAGAAGCTACCTGTGCCTTCAGTAGAAACTAGTAGAAATTATGCATAAAGGTAGAAGCTAGTGATCCTTTGCCAAGACCTGCTATTCTTTGGAATTCCCCAATTCCAGCAGGGGTCGAGTCAGGAGAGATTGACCTTCAACACATGGAAGCATCTGACCTAGGGTTTGTCCAAAGAAACCAGCTAGAGCTTTAGGAGTTTGATTATAAGCAAATGGCAATGCTAAAGGAGTGTTAGAATAGTGTAGCTTGTTGAGAATGCCTAAGAATTTTTCAAACAGCGGGCATAGTTTGACTTCGTTGAAACCAAAGACATGATGTTTGGTACTCCAGTATTCTGAAGCTACATGTAGAAGTTTGATGTCGAATGGAAAATTCAAGAAATCTCTGAGCTCTACTAGGTGGTATTGGTCCAAGGAATTCCAGGTTTCTGTTTCCATGCTTCCTAGATGTTCTGTAGGAGTGTTTGCAGACTTCCAAAATATATTTACAATTCAAAAAAACTTCCAAAGAGTTTGTTTGATGTTTTCTAATGACTCAAAGATGCCCTAAAAGGTTCTCTTTATAACCCACGAAGTCTGGGGAAGTCCTAGTTCGAAAAGGAGTCAAAATAGAGTGAAAAATCACGGAGAAAAGCCCGAGGATGAAGGAGTGGCATTATGGACCAATGCCAATTGAAGAGTGGTGTTACCACCAAACGCTATCCCTCTGTGGCATTGGTGGCAAACGCCACTCCCTTAAGTGGCGTTTGGCCCTGGCTTGATTCCTTTCGGCGATTCGACAATCGATGCAGATTTTTAGGAGTTCTAGAAGGATTCCATGCCTAACATTTCATACATACATGATAAGAAATCATCAAAAGGCATACATGCATACATAAATTCACAAAATCATATGTATTAATGAGAAAGTTTACATGCATTCACTAATAATAGTATAAGAAACATACATACATGCATTTATAATGTTCAACAATCATGCCTACATCTGCATATTTGAATGAAACGTGTCAAATACAGGGACATATCAAGGTTCGGGAAGTAGAATAAGTTTAAATTCAAAAATAAGGACGTCTACTCCTCGTCCTCCTCTGACTCCTCTGACTCCTCCTCATCACCACCTGCTGGCTGACTCTCAATCTCATCGTCAGCACACTATTCACCAATCTAGACGCCCACCAGCTCCTTCAGTTAGAATATCCAATGATGTAAGCTGAGCCTTCAACTCAGCAACCATCCTGCAAAAGAAGCTATGGGCCTATCTCCATGTATCGCAAGTCTCTACCAGATGGGCCTTGCTGGCCTGAAAGTATGATGACAGTCGTGAAACCTCATCGATAGGAACCTGGATGAATAAAAGTTATGATCTGGATGCAAGTGTAAATTGAAGAGAGAATGTCAAGATAGCTTAAATGAGTACATCCAACTATATAAGAAATGGAAGGATCGACTGTAGGACGGAAAGTATGCTCAACTAGACCAGCAACAGTCCTATGATGAACAGATAACCCAGGAAACTCTATGATAGGGCCTAGCACTATGTCTCCTTGACTACTGGGTGCATAGTGGGATGAATGAGGTCTAGCAACCTCCAAACTCGGCATAGCTCCTTTAGTGGAAGCACGGGTCCTTCAATTCTACCCGGGGGCAACAACTGGCCCAGGACTGGGGGCAAAGTCATCATCATCATCGGAGCCTCTAGAATCTCCATCATCCTCATCCTCATCAGAACTGGAGAAGGTCACAACACCCATAGATATTTGAAAAGAAAAAGTGGTTGTGAGTCATACAAGCAAGGTGTGCAGCTACTAGAAAAATAAAAAAGATGGCATTTTACCTTAGCAAGAATCCCATGTGATAAAGGAAATGTCGGGAGGCATCTTGAACACAAGAAAGAAGTGTAATCCTTGAAGCGAGAAAGAAAGGATGTACACTCAAAACCATCAAGAGCTGTAGCCAAGGTGTGGTTCATCAGCTCATGTCTCTAAAACATCTCAATGGGTGGATCACAAGGCCTCCTAAGAAAACTGGCCATGTACTAGCACCAGGTTCTCTCTCCCAGGAACCATATCCTAACTCCTGGACCCTCCAAAAGAATCCTCAAGCCATCCTTGGGTAAGGATGCAATCGTATAGGGTGGCAATCCCTCCATCAGACCCATCCATCCTCTATCAAGCTGAAATAAAAAATATCAAGGTAAGTATTTTGAACTCATGTCAATTGCTTTGAACTCACAAAATTGTTTTCAATTGTTTTACCTTAGAAGCAGTCAGCGAGTTAAGGAACACGCGATGACCATTGACATCAGCAGCATGAATGCACAATCACTGTAAACTCCAACGTCTAAGGACAGGGAATGTATATCGACACTCTAGTGGGAAGAAATGGTAGACGAAGCCTAACTCAGTAGCCCAAACCTGCAAAAGAAGAATCAAAGAAGTATAAAGCAAATAAAGCAATCAAGGAAAGCAAGACGCAAAGTAACTCACATAAGTGGCATGCCAGAAGCCGTAAAACTTCATAGCACCGTGAGAAATCCTGTCCATGCAGACGTACAGATAGGCCAAAGTAAGGGAACCCCAGTCATACCCCCTCATCTTATCAAAATCTCTCAGAATAGGGATAACGTGCAAGCCGATGGTAGTGTTCGTGGCACAGAAGATGGTGCCACCCAACAAGTATAGCATGAAGACTTAGGCCATCTGATCAAACCTCTAGTCAAACTCTAGCCCATAGCTTGAAAGGTGTCTGGCTAATGCATCAACATAGAGCTTCTTAGAGCTCTTCCACCCAGGAACTATGCCCAACATCCTAAAGATGTACTCGTTCTGAACATCACGATGAACAGAGTATATCCTTCCATCCCTGAAGATCCACTCACCAGCATAAGCCAACCCTCTAATGGCAGAAAAAGAAGCTGGAGACAAAGTATACTCCCTACATGGTAGCTGGAATGTGTTGGTAGTGTCAAACCATCACTCTATCATTGCCTGCATGGAACGACAATCACAGTGAGAGCTCACAAGCTCATCCACATTCTCAGGAAACGTGGAAAGAAAAGCGCCAAATCTAACCTGAAGAACTAAGGCCTGCACGCGCAGAAGTAATCCTCTCTAAACTACTCGAACCTTGGAAAAATTCCCATTATATCTAAAAGTAGTCTCATCCCCCTGTAAGATAGATAACAGGTATGTTTCCTAACTCAGTCATCTAATTCCTTGCATGCATTCTTTGTCATAGACCCAAAATTTATATATATGCATTAGTGGTTAATTGACATCATTAGTATGTTGATTTTGTTAATCGAGGTTGATTAATTGGTGATTATGAGTAGTAAGGGCGTAATTGAAAGAAATAAAAGTTGGAGGTGGTAAATGGTAATAATTGATTAATT
>CANYLF014151152.1:0-13649 GCA_948193215.1 Bocquillonia castaneifolia
CATTTTCACTAAAGGACTCAATAATATGAAGTTAGAAAACTTTAGAAAACTACTTGGTATGATTTCAAGGAAGCATATCAAGGAGGAAATTAATAATGAGGAGGAGTGTTAAGAATCATTATTAATTAATTATAGTATTTATTGTATTGTTATTTTTTTTACTCAAATCCCACATTGGAAAATTGGTGATTTGAGAATTTTTCTTAATTATTTTTCTCCCACATTGGAAGATTGTAGGCATAGGAGGCTCCTCCAAGGCTATATAATTGAGGCTTCACCTTGTTAAGAAATCATCCCACAAACAAGTCTTCATGTATTTGGTTTAGTTTGTTCTTTTCTTTTTCTCTTAAAATAATATTTTTTTTATGAGCTCAATACTCTTCAAACTATTCAATGAATATAGTCTTATTTATTTATATTACTTATGCAAAATATTTTTAATTAAAAAATATATAAATTAATTTCAACCGATCATAATACAAATAAATAAAAATAAAAAATTTAAAAATTTAAAAAATCTCAAAAAATTTCAAAAATATAAAACAACTTAAACAATGCCTATGCTTTCACTTTATTATATATATAGATAGATATAGATATAGATATGTAAATTACAATGATTAAATTTTATTTTTCCTTGATGATATATTTGAAGTTAGAAAAAAAAGAAAGAAAGAAAGAAAGAGTAAAAAAGGAAAAAAAAAAAAAAGAAGAGCAAATGGATCATATGTCAAGAAAATGAAGTATAAATTTGTCCATCTTCTCTTTTGCAAGACCAATCCAAACATTAATTCCTCCATCTTCATAATTTTCCATAGTTTTTTTGCCATCAGAAAGCAACAACACAAACTCGTCATTTCCACTAACCACAGGTCCACCATGAGAGGGCTTTCCAAACCCAAAATCAAGTTCATTAAATGGCAATTTCCACCATGCTGACACGTAAAAGTTTCCATTGCAAGTATTTGGTATTCCTTTATAAACTTCAAGCCAGTCAATTGCTGACCTAACATATTCATTTGTCACTCTTTCTCTTCCTTTTTTCATTTTCTCAACACTAAACGACAATGGCTTTTCCACTAAATCACCCACTTTGGCTGTCGCATATGCTGTTATTACTGCGTTTCCAGCAAACCCTAGTGGCAAAGGTGGTGTTATTTTTGACCTAATGTCCACTGCAAAAAGAACTGTTGAGTTCTCTTCCATTAAGTTACTACCAAACACTGCCTTAGTTCTTGCCCTCCATAGATGGGCCACTATAGCTTCAAAGCTTGAACACTTTTGATCATTATTATTATTATTATTATTAGCTTTTCTCTTTAGGGTTCTTATCATTTGAGGAGTGAAGGAAAAGAGCTTGTGAATGTATTTTTTAGAGAAAATCAATGGAGATGGTGACAGCTTATTATTATTATTATTATTATTATCTGGTGCAGTGAATAAAGAGGCTGCTTCTACAAATGGAATTTCATTGAGTTTTATATATTCTTTATGTGGGTATTTAATTATTGGTGGATTTCTTGCTTTTAATGAAGTTCTATCATTGTAAATAGATTTTGCTTTTATATTTCCTTCTCCTCTGCAAATTGAGGCAAGACTCATAAATAATTCACTTGCTGCTTTGCCATCCACAATTCCATGATTTGTCACAAACCCTATTGAGAATCCCCCACATGCAAATCTTGTCACCTGAAAAATAATTTATTAATTTATTATTTCACCATGCATGAATTATTGTTTCAGGGTCATTCAGGCTAGCACAGTAATACTAATTATAATTAGTCTTTAATTATCTCTTTTAGATATTATTATCAAGTTACTACAAGTTTTAAAAAGATTAAAGGTTTAATTTGTTGGTCTAATTAATCATGTGCAAGATTAATTCAATTTTTGCAATACTACACTCAGCTTAATTACTTTATATTTTCCTAAGTTGGAAAAATTAAATTTAACCACTTACAATATATCAAAATATGAGAATCAAAATATTTGATACAATTTATTAACTTAATTAAATTGTTGTTTTTTTTCAATTATTTGATTATATACACACACTCTCAAATTAAGACTAAAATGTGCAATGAACTTAATAATTTAAGACCAAAAACTCTTTTTCTGAAATTAATATTAAAAACACATGCCACACATGATATATGGATAGAACAGTGTGTGTATATTTTAAAACGGATAGAAAATTTTAATTAGAAATAAGAACAATATTGAACTATATTTATTTCAGGACTCACAATTGGATAAGCATGCAATTAATATTTATTTACCTGGACAGTGAAAAGAGCTGTATCTGCAAGATTTTTATATAATCCAGGGCGATGGATGAAATGATGAAATGTAGAATTAGGTAGAGAGAGATTTCCAAGATCCTCCAAACAAAGCCTTGAAGTAGCACTAACAAACAAAATTCCACCATTATTACACAAAATCTCCAACCTATTATTCTGCTTGTTGAAGTTAAGCCTTCCAGCCATAAAATAATAAGGAACAAGAAGACTTTCAGCTATTGCTCTTTTCACTCTATCACAAATATCAACTGTACTCATTGAGGTCTCAAAGAAGAAGATAGTCTCAACAGGAAATGCCACTGCTTGATCAATGTTTGAAAGGAAAATTTTTTCTTGTGGGTTTGGATTTTTTGGAGAGTATAATTTTATTGGTTCTTCTTTTACTATATCATTTTCAGTTATACAAACAGTCACATCCATAATTTTTTCCTACTAATTACTACTAATATTTTTTAGTAGGAACAAGTGTGCATATATATATATAGACACACACACACATTTGTGATGTTAATTAGAAAAGGAAAAGAGTGTGGTTCCTGAGTAAATGGTGAATAAGGATTGTGTTTTTATGGGATAAGTGAACATTATTTATATTTTGCTTCATGATTTATGTATGTGTGAACCTAAAATTAGGGAATGCATGCATAATGCTTTTGCCTTTTTTCATTTCTTTAATTTCTTTTTGTTCCAATTTGAAGTTTATGTGATCTTTTACAATCAAAGAACGTGTTTAAATCATCTCAAAAGAAAGAAATGAAAAAAAAAACTAATTAATCACTTTTCAGGGAAGTAAAACATTTGAAAAACATATTAGTCGGACCCAAAAAAATTAATTAATTAATTAATTAAATACTATAAATAATTGCAACAAGAAGCTTAAATACACACCCAATGACACACACGTGTATATCTTTGACATATATCTATAGGCTAAAATGGGTGGAAATAGTTTTCTTAATATTTTTAAAAAAATAATTTACGCAATTATTTTAGTGTGTACGTATATATGTGTGTGTTACACATACGTACAACACTTTCCGGATAAAAGAATATTACTGTTATTTCAGAAATGAACAGAGGAAAAATTTAGGACATATATGCTATGGCTTTTATTTTGTGTTAGCCCTTTTATTAAGAAAAAGAAAATTTATTGTTTTTAAAAAAAATTGAAAAGGCGGCTTAAATTATTTTTTAAGGTAAAAAAGGTAAAAGGATCATATTATTCACCCTTATTAAAGTATTTCAGATTAATAAATTAAGGAAACTTTCTCAAAAAAATTAAGGAAACAATATTATTTAGAGCATCTTCAACAAGCTATTTAAAATTAACAAACTCTGTATTTATAAAGAGTTTTAGTAAAAATTATGAATCCAATACATTCTGTATTTTTTAAAAATATTATACAGAGTTGGTTTCATTCTCTATAATTATTGAGTCAGTCTCGCTCTGTATATTAATTTTTAATAATTATTTATTATTTTTTTTATCATATTTATCTCTTGTTGTTGATAAAATTTTATCTTTAGAATAACGTCAAAAACAACCAATACTACTCTTTCTATGTTCTTGATTCTATTCATCTCTACATCATTCTATCAAGAATTAAAAAAATCATCTCTACGTCATTTTATTCAATAATTAAAAAAAGAAACAAGAAGAAGAACCAATCGAAACAGTAGCAAAAAGAGTTAAAAGTGCATATGAGATCTTCGACTATTGTTGATTTGTGGGAGATTAGTTTCAAGTTGCGTTATTAAGATTGTTGTATTTTTCATTGAAAGGAACTCTCTATTGCGAAAACGAGTTTTGTATTTTGTATATGAGATTAAGAAAACTGTTCAGAATTGTTTCTGGTTGGGATTTGTTTGCTTGGCATTTTCAACTTAGTACCCCTAGGCTTTCTCATACCTTTTTCAAGAAATTAAATCAGGAAGATGATGGAATAACAATTGATCACTTGCACAAAACTGAATCTGAAGAATATTTCTGCTTAGAATATGAAGAGACTGATGAATATGGTATTGATAATTAGTTATAAAAAAAAAGATAATTTAAAGAGTCTATTGGAATAAGTTAATAGTTTAATCTGTAAAAGTTAGAAGATGCTCTGTAAATATCAAAATATGCTCTGTATTTAAAAAAAAAAAGTGTTGGAGATGCTCTTAGTCATAACTTTTCATGAATTTTCAAATTTAGTCATATCTTTAAATTTTGATAATTTAACCGACATCTTTTGTTTATCAATTTTAGTCAATTTAAAAATTATGTAATCTTAATTACATCTTTTTAAATTGTACTATCATTTTAATTTAGTTACCAAGTAGGAACATGTGATTTTTACACATATGACATTTGATGTTTTTAAGTCGGCTAAAATTAATGCGGATCAAATCATAAAAAATTTAAGAGATTTTGTTAAAAATTAAAAATTAATTAAGCTTTTAAGGAATGCTAATCATGTTCTCCTTTTTACCTTCTCTCTATTATGTTTCCACCTAACATTTTGGACTAAGGTAGACCGGTAAATATTGTAATTTTTTTTAGTATTAAACTAATACTAAAATTAAACCTTCACTCAGTTATATTGACTTTTCAGATAAATAATATCAATAATACTTAACCAATTGCTAATTACTTCTTTTATATATATATATATATATATTACTTAATTATATCTGTTAGTATATTTTAATATGTGGGTTATCTTCTTCAATTTTTATTTTTATTTCATCTTCAATTTAATTATTTTATTTTTATAATTACTAAAATTATATTTACAGCCACTTAATAGAACTCCAAATAAGGTAATTTCATCTTTTCTATTCTCTTAATGCTTTTTTGTTTTATTAAATTGCATGAGGAATAATTTTTGAAGAATAAAAGACTAAGTTTGAAAGAATTTTTTTTTAAAAATTAGGAGTTAAGGAGGGAATAAAAATAATAGGTGTGTGAAGTTTAGAAAATTACAGTATTTATTAATTTATCTATTTATCAAGTTTTCTTTAATCTAGAGTTGTAGGTGGCAATATAATAGAAAAAAGGTAATAATTGAAGGTAAAAATGTGAAGGTGATTAATGGTTCTCCTAAGATTTTTTTTGGTTCGAATATTCAGGGGCATTGTTATCATAATAAAATTTTATTTTTTATTATTTATGTTCATTTGCAATACCATCAAATTTAAAAGAATTTGATTCCATGGAATTTAAAAATTAAATTTTAAATAAACTTTCATTAAATACAAAAAATTTGAAATTAAAAATAAATTGTATAAATTTGTTGAAATTAATTTATACGAATAGAACGTAAAATTTTTTGTTAAATAATATAGTTTGTCAAAAAATATAACTTTTTTTTTCCTTTTTTTCTGACATTTTGTTTTCTGATAGGGCTTAAACAAGGGCCTTTAAAGCCCCTATTTGCTGCAGAACATTATTCTTTAAGAAAGAAGTACCCAGCCCAATGAACTAAAAACAAAACCTTCAATGATTTTTTGTTGGTGAAAAATCTATTCACTTGCTTCTCACTAAGCTCAGATAGATGACATTGTAAGTTCTTTAGATTTTTGTATGCGTGTGTGTTATTTGAGTTTAAATTGGAGATTTTCGTTCCCATTTTCAGGTTTATATTACTGAGAAATTAGAAGTGTTATTCATATATGTATCTTTTGCAACTATTGGTGAAGCTACGAGGTGTTTCAGAGTTCCTAATGGTGTGAATTTTGATATTATATTATTATGATGCTGATAATGGCAAATGGACAAATGGGTTTTTCTTTTTCTGAAAGAACTGGGAATTTCACTTGTAGTTGTAGCTTTAAATCATGTTCTTCTTCTGGGTTTTTGAATTCTTGGAGACCCTTTTTTGGTGTTCCCTTAAATTCGAATACTCGGAAAAAGAATGGAGCTTTTCAGTTTGGTTTGAGAATTAGAGCTGTTTCTAATGGAGATTTGGATAATCGGTTTGTTGGTGGTGGGATTATTGAGAAAGAGTTTGAATTTAAGCCTTCTTTTGATGAGTATTTGAAAGCTATGGAGTCTGTTAAAATTGTTCGCGAGAAGAAGCAAACGCATAAATTAAGTCGGAAAACATTGAAGGATGAGTTACAGGAAGGTAATAAAACATCAATGGGGAGAACTGAGAAGAGTGGCAAGATGAAGTTTGAGGAAAATGATGAGTTGGGAGACAGTGAGGATGGAGAAATTTGTCAAAATGATAGAAGCAGAAGTAAAATTTATAAGGAAAGTGGAATTCGTGAATCGAATGCTAAATCTAGGGGCAGTGAAAGTAGTGCAGATGCAAATGTAAAGAGGAAACTCAGAGGAGTGACAACAAATAAGGAGTTGAATATTCGAATTAGTAGCACAAATTCTGAGTTGAGGGAAATACATAAGGGGAAGTTTAAGAGGTCCCAAAATGTTCAAGAAAGAACCATAGTAATCGACAATGTTAGGAGTGAAAGTGCTACTGGCACAAAAGAGGAGTTTACTTCAAGCCAGAACTTCCCACAAATGTTGCAAAGGAAAGGAGAGGAAGCTGGAATTAGTGGGAATAATAAGAGGAATCATGTCCAAATTGTTGAACACACTGATAAGGAATTTATGCATAAAAAACGGTTCATAAGAAAAACCAGTCAGGCTCTCCTTGATAATGGTAATGAGGATGATTTGGAAGTAGAAAGAGCTGCCTTTAAAAGTTTGGAGGGGTACAGGGATGACAGTACTGGTAGGCGACCAGTTTCGAAGATGGAAGTGGAGGAGAGACTTCAGAAGCTAGCAAAGTGGTAATTATTTTTAATTTTTTATGCCCTTTTTTTATCCTTTCAGCCTTGTATTTCTCCTCATACCTTAGCTCATCTTGATAAATTCTTATTTCATGATCATTGTCCTTTATAGATATAAAATAAATAGGCACCGATACGCCTATTCTACTGATGTTGTAATTTATTTGTGATTGTGTAGTAGAGCAGAGAACCTGGCTCTCTTCTGATGGAGTTTCTACTAATTTGTTTTTCAGTTTTTATAAACTATGATTTCTTAATATGTGGGTGGATGGTGTCATGCTTAACAGAGTAAAAAAGAAGAAAAAATTCGGCTTATCGTAACGAATAGAATTGATTTATTTTCTCTTAACTTTTTGGGAATTCAGATGTTATTTTATCATAAATATAATATGCAGATAAAAAACCGAAAAAAATATCTTCGTTCAATTTTCAATATTCTAAAACTGTAATATCATACATTTTATGTTCTTTTCAATGAATATTTCAGAGTCCACCCTAGACTAAATATAAGTAAACAGTGTCTTAGTATTGTTAAAGTCTTGTTTGGTAGTTTTTCTTTCTTTCTCATATTTGTTTCTGCCTTGCTCTATGCAGTCATTGTATACCATATCTGTTGTAGATTATCATTGATCTGATTCAAGTTGAAGTAGTTTCTTTTGATAGTTTACATGGTGCAGCTATAGATATGCCTGAATGGATGTTCTCTAAGACGATGCGTAGTGCAAGGATAAAATACACAGACCATTCTATATTAAGAATTATCCAGATATTGGGTAAACTGGGAAATTGGAGGCGAGTGCTACAAGTCATCGAGTGGTTTCAAATGCGTGAGCGCTTTAAGCCTCATAAGCTCAGGTATAAACTCTTGTTAGGCATGCTTTATACTGGTGGTTGCTTTCCTTTTCTAAGGGTTTATATGGCATTGTTGTTGTGTCTACTTTTGAACTCAAATCTCTATCTTGAATGTGTTGATTAAAAGCAATTAAAAGAAACTTTTTTGCGTAGGTTTGATATGCTAACTTTTTGGATAGATTTGATATATATATACTCCATTCGTTAAAATTTCAAATAACGGCAGCAAAGGAGGTGGTTTCAACTTCAATAAGAGAAAAGCACTAAATTGAGTTGGAAGATCCATTTGGATGGAGTGATATTATTGTTGATTTCTTACTAACATGGGCTGTTAAAATAGAGTTGGTAAGTTAACTGAATTAATTTGAAGTTAAGGCAGTCAGGCATGTTTAGTAGAAATGCTTTTTGCCATGTGATGGCAAAGGCAACAATGTGATATTGGGTTTTGGAGGTTTGGCTTGTTCTTAGTGCCATAATATGTCAGGATGGCAATTATGCGTGCTCTAGGTGCATAAAAAAAAATCACATAAAGCTCAACTCGACATGATTGTTTTAAGAATGATTGTGGAATAGTTGTTTGCATGGGTCTTTTCTACGATTCTACTTCTTGGGAATTATGGTGGATTTAAGTATATTTTGCTTTGCAATTTCATTGAAAATGTGCCTTTTAACCTGTCTGGGAATGTGCATGTAGTTATTTGTTTTTTTAACATTATTGATTGTAGAAATTCCATTTTCTTTTGAAATACTTATATTAAAGTCATGGTCTTTGTGTAGGAGTATTTTGAACCCGTACTATTTTTTTAGTTTTATTTATGTCATAACAAAATGCTTCTTTGTGATTGTGTAGAAACATATATACAACTGCGCTTAATGTACTTGGGAAGGCACAGAGGCCTGTGGAGGCACTCAATGTCTTTCATGTGATGCAGGTAATATAAAATTATTTTTAGATGTAGCTTGTTTCTTTTTCATGTATCGTGCATTGTTTAAGTCAATGTTCTCTAACTTAAATATGGCTTTTTTCCCCTTTATTCTTTCTCCAGCAACAAATGTCTTCATATCCTGATTTGGTAGCTTATCACTGTATTGCTGTCACTCTTGGACAAGCAGGACATATGGAGCAGCTTTTTGATGTGATAGATACCATGCGATCTCCACCAAAAAAGAAATTTAAGATGGCAACAATTGAGAAGTGGGACCCAAGGTTGGAACCAGATATTGTTGTCTACAATGCGGTTAGTAATTCTTGGCCATGAACTGGTAATCTATTTTTTGAAAATAGGTGGTCTTCAACTTCTCCTTGGTTTTGTTATATTTCTGGTGGCTCTCTGCGCAAGTCATGTAGGAAACTAGTAATTTATGCTCCTCATGTTTATCTGGAAGTTTGACCTTGGAAGATGCTTCATTATCTATGGAGTTGCAATTTAGAGAGTGTATATATATACACACACACACATACTTTGGAAGGAGTTTGTTGTATTCTTCTATTGTTGTCTTTAGTGAGGATTCTTTTTCTCCTTTCAGTAGTATGGCAATGCCAAGGATGGATCATGGATTTATGTCTTGACCTGCTAATATTGCAATACTTGTACTCGTTTCTCTACAAATTGAATGATTGTATTTTATAATTTGATCTAATATTTTACCTTCTATATACAAAGATGTTGAAATTTCCCATGTACATAGGTCCTAAATGCTTGTGTCCAAAGGAAGCAGTGGGAAGGTGCTTTTTGGGTTCTACAGCAGCTAAAGCAACAGGGACTGCAACCTTCTACTGCAACGTATGGATTAATCATGGAGGTAAAATTATCTTTATTCTGGTCTTTTTGTACCACCTTTCTACTCCAAACCCTCGCATGATGTTGGTCTTGCATAAGTCGAAAATTTCACAAAAGACTAGAGCAGTAAATGATCCTATCAATAATCTGAATTCCTTTGGTATAAGTACAGAGGTTCGGCATAATATTGGCTTAGTTATAGATTATTATCTTGACGGTATTTATGGATAATTCTTATGACCAACTTTAGTAATCCTAAAGAAAAGATTTTTTTCCTGTGTCTAGAGTATTGCTATTTGTTAGTGAATGCAATTATAAAATTCCTATTAGGGATGTTAATGTTATGCATACATATGCATCACCATCCTAATATCAACTTTTGTTGTTAGATGGAAAATTTCTAATTTAGCGACCTCTTGTTCTTTTTAGGAACATGGTATAGAGGTTACTAATACTGAATAAGGAAGCTATAGGCCTCAACTAAGTACCATTATAACTTAATTTATGTTGTACTTTCTAATCATGTGTGTGCCTATTACTGCTGTTTATAGTCTATAACCAGAAATTTCCTACTGGACTCCTGAACTAGCAGGAAAGTGGTTGTGATGCTGCAACCATAACTGGTAGACTTCATGTTCTCATAACAGTCTTGATATTGTGGCTTTCTTTGGCATTTATTCATTTCAATTTGAGAGAAAGCGGATCAAACAGCAAAGGATAACAAACTGGTTTTGTTTCCTACTTGAGCAGGTCATGTTTGCATGTGGCAAGTACAACTTGGTTCATGAGTTCTTCAGGAAAGTGCAGAAATCTTCTATTCCAAATGCTTTAGTGTATAAAGGTACTCGACTGGTTAATCCTTTCTCCCTATTATTGTCTCAACTTATCTTAAAATAGATTATTCTTGCATACAGTTCTCGTGAATACTCTTTGGAAAGAAGGTAAGACAGACGAGGCCATATTGGCTGTTGAAAACATGGAACGACGAGGAATTGTGGGGTCTGCTGCCCTTTATTATGATCTTGCTCGATGCCTCTGTAGTGTTGGAAGGTGCCAAGAAGCATTATTGCAGGTAGTTTAATTGTGTTTAATCTGTGTTGCTTAGGTGCATCTAAATTTGCATGCATCTCAACCTAACCAGACAGTTTTGATCATTTTCTTGTGTTAATAATAATGTTCTGAACATGCATATTCTTCCTGCAATTGTTTGTAGGACATGGATAAACAGTTATATAATGCTTTTCTCCACAGATTGAAAAAATATGCAAGGTTGCTAATAAGCCTCTGGTGGTAACTTACACTGGCCTAATTCAAGCTTGCCTGGACTCTGGAAATATTCAAAATGCTGTATACATCTTCAACGAGATGAAGCACTTTTGTTCCCCAAATCTTGTTACCTTCAATGTAATGCTGAAAGCGTATATTGAGCATGGATTGTTTGAAGAAGCAAAACAGCTGTTCCACAAGATGACAGAAGATAGCAATCATATCAGGGGTAAACATGATTACAAGGTAAGGGTAATCCCTGACATCCACACATTCAACACCATGCTCGAAGGATGCAGTGCAGAGAAGAGTTGGGGTGACTTTGAGTATGTCTACAGTAAAATGTTGCACCATGGATTCCATTTCAATAGAAAACGCCATCTTCAGATGATATTGGATGCTGTAAGGGCTGGAAAGGTATTTTCACTAATCATTGTCATGCTCTACTTTTACTGCTTGGCTGCTAAGGCTGATGAAATGTATGTTTGCAAGGTTTTAGCATCTTGTAAGTTAGAAACATGAAGGTACATTTATTCGCACTCTAAACAGCAGTCATAATAATTACAGCGAAGTTGACGGTTGTGATGGTTCGTTGACGGAAGTGGTAAATTTAGGAACATTGAATTGAAAAAAGGTTGGGGTGGTTTGTTCATCTGAAAACTTATGTGAGCACAGTATGAAAAGACGCAACCAGTGCTATGCTGAGTTATAAACTTCAATGGCAGTGATACTTGAATTGTGTGCTGCATTGGTCCATTATCTATATATTAAGTTCCCCTCTTGAATGTTTATTTTACTTGTGGAAAAATATCTGGATGCGAACCAATGTGCCCTGGATACGTTGTATACTTCCATATGAAAGCTTTTGTTTTGGAAGAATATGGGGAATCGTAGTACCATTTATTGTTCTTAATCAGTGTGTCTTGTGGCTATTATCTGCAAACCACATTCTGAAATTTGTGGCTATTATCTGCAAACCACATTCTGAAATTTAGATATTAATTCTGTTATATTTAGTTTTTGGGAGGAATGAAATCGTAAGGGTGAGGTTGATGTGGCGAGTACAATTCGGTTAAAGATGAAAGGTCTCTGGAGTCTAGGAAAACTCATAATGCATGATTGCATATGATTGAAGCTAATAATGAGCAACTTTTGCTTGCAGGTAGAACCTTTGGAAATGACATGGAAGCACTTGGTGCAGACAGATCGAATTCCTCCGCCAAATCTTATCAAAGAAAGATTTCGCTTGATGCTTACGAAAGATGATTATAATGCTGCTCTAGCCTGTATCACTGCTAATCCAGTGGGGGATTCACCAGCATTTCACAAGGTAGCTTGGATGAATTTATTCAAAGAAAACGCAGAGTGGATTAGAAGAGATGCTCTCATTCATTTAAAGCATGAGGTGAGCAGGCATGTAGCTAGAACAAACCCACCAAGTCCTGTATTTCGAAATTTATTAACATCTTGTAATGATTTTCTCGATACTCCTGTAGAAGTTACTGAAAGCAGTTGCAGTGAAATTGTATATTCTTGATCTCAAACGCCTTTGAAGTTTTGATAAAATTAAATTTTCTTCACGCCTGTTTTAGGAACTATCAGATTACATGGAGAAGTTTTTCAAGTCTTCATGTCTTATAATCCTTTAACGTAGCCTTTTCTACCCAACGAAACTCTGAGAAACACTTTCTCAACTTTAACAAATATTGCTGTTATAAGTGAACATAGATAGGCATCAAGGAAGTTAGAGATGGATTTTGCAGGCCCGAGACAATCTATTGTTAATACACTGAAAGTTAGAAAATCATCGATTCATTTCATAGAAGAAGAGATAGAAAATCATCGATTCATCTCATAGAAGAGATTTTCCCACTTGAAAAAAAAAAAAGAGAAGTGATTTTAAAATTTTATAAAAAATGAAAAAATGCATGCAATCTAAAAGCCATTTTTATTCCCCTAAAAAGACAATTTTATTCATAAAGATGTCTTTTGTTATAACTAGTTATGTGCCGCACAATGTGAGGTGTATTTTAATACGTTTTTATGTAAATAATTGATAGATATTTATAAAAAAAAGTTGATGGATATGAATTAAAATTAAAGTGATAAAGGAAGTATTATATTTTATATAAAAAATATTTACGGATAAATATTCTAAGCATTTTGCATGAAAATATTTTATGAATTATTTAATTTTTAAATGAATATTACACAAAATATATTTGAATTACAAAAACATAGTTTGAGTAAAATATTAGAAAGAATGTTAACATTAATTAATTAATTGAAGGCAGTAGGTATGTATATTTTATTTATTTAGCATATATAAAAAAATGCAAAATATACTTAAATTACAAAAATGTAGTTTAAATAAAATATTAGAAAGAATATTCATATTAATTATATTAGAGGAACCATATTAGATTAACACATTTTATTAATTTACTATATAAAAAATAGTATTACTTCATAAAATAAAAAATATATATAAAATTAACTAAGTGGGGGATTAAAAATAATACAAATATAAACTAATTTAAAATAATAAATTTATATATGCAATAATAAATAATTTTTAAATATTATATAAAAAATAATTTGTTCTTAAATTAAAATTTACCAAATTACAAAATCATAGTTTAAATAAAGTATTAGAGAGAATATTCAT
>CANYLF014151433.1:0-10522 GCA_948193215.1 Bocquillonia castaneifolia
AGGTAACGATTTATGTTTACATTTTACAAGGAAAAGAGCTAAAGAAATGCTAGAAAACAAGATATCCTTTTGTCTAATATCTCCTTGAAAAATCCTTTTATTTCTCCATTTCCAAATTTCCCATACAATAATCAACCAGAGGGTAGTGATAAAGAATTTTTGTGGAGCATCCTTGAAGAGAGAAACCCACTGAAACATAAAATCTGAAGTTGATGATGGAATTGATAGCGATCCATAAATATATGGATAATTGTAGTAATAACTCGTAGTATGAGGTCAATCCACAGGGACAATTGTATAAAAATCTATTGTTTGATTAAAAAGACAATGTGCGGAAAATTAAAATGAGTACCCTTAATTTGATTTTGAATTCTTTTAAGAACTAAATTGACTTAATTAAATTCAAGCAAGAATTAAATTGCAATTAATAGAACTTTATATGGTAGAGAAAATTCAATAAACACGCACTAGAGTTCGAGATTTCATCTAGAGGGGTAGTTTAATCATCAACACAATTCATTTATGCAGGATTTTATGAAATTATTTTAATCATTTCTCGAGATAGAAAAACGTATTCGATGGAACCGGTTATGCTACTCTTTCAATGCACACCAATTAAAACAATTAAGCCCATTAAGCAAATCCTTAATTCGAGTTTAGGTTAATTTCCGTTTCCGTATTAACATCTAAACAAGTTCAATTTCCAAATTCCAGTTTATTTCAATCCATCCATTGAACAATAAACCTAACAAACATACATTGAAGGTGGCCAATCAAGAAATGCATTAATAAGCTCTTGGAAATCAAATTAAATGAATAAAACAAAAAAAAAACTATAATTAAATAGCTAATTAAACATTAATAACTAAATTACCCCCTACTAGACTAGGTCCCTCCCTCTAGTAGGGGAATTAGTTTCAACTCATAATTAAAACCAACAAACAAATAATAAAAATAATTAAATAAGACATAAACATAATTAAATTGAAATGACAATCAAGGAAGAATCAACTTATTGTGAGTAGTTGAAAACAAGCCTTAATCCTTTGAAACAATGTGGAATCCTTCTTAAACCCTTAGAACAATGAAGAAATTGAGAGGAAAATCAATTGAAGAACCCAGCCATTTCTTCTCCTCTTGCAGCAAAATCTGTCTCTTGAGAGATTTTGTGTGTATTCTTATGTTAGAGGATGCATAAGGTGGAAACCAATGAAAAATTAGGGTGTTTTTATATTTGTTTCCACATAAAAACACTCAAAACCCTTCTTAACCCAGACTAAACCGCTCAAAATTGAAATGAAAATGCCCCAAAAATTCGGTTCAATGATGCCTGGTCTGGCCTAATGGTCCGGCCAAAACCAAACATTTTCCTCCAAAATTTGTCTCTTCCTTTGTGGTTCAGCCAACTAGACCTGCCAGAACCAAACCTTCTGCCCAAAATCATGATCCAGCAGATGGCCTAACTTGCACGGGGCATATCTCGGTTGTCCGAACTTCAAATTGAGAAATTTGTGAGTCTAAAATAAAGTTTAAGATGTCTACGTTGCTTTCTATGTTTTGACCATTATCTGATTCCATCGTTTTCTTGCCCACAATTCCTTTGACATTTTAATGCTACATTTGAAACAGCTTTCGGAGTATTTCCCAGAGTTTAGCTTGCATCTCCTTCGTTCTAGCACTAATTGAGCTGATTCTTGTTACAATTGAAATTAACTCAATCCACTTATTTTCTAGAGACTTTCAAATTAAGACTCTTTCCACATTAGATGCTCCAAGGTCCCAAAGTCGGCCGGTTCACGAAACCACAAATTAGCTCCTTGAACCTCTAAGCCTCAATTGTTGCCTTTAGCTTTAAAACCCTGAAACCACCATACCTACAATAATTTCACACCAAAACAAGTATAAATCACCCTTGAAAACATAATAACCTTGAAGAAATTAGATTAACACTTGTATGGTGCAAAAATAAGGAAATTACATGGATTATACTCTAAATGAACTCAAATTCCCTTAATATTGTAAGTTAACAATAATTAACAAAATAGATGCTAAAATGACTCAAATGTATAAGGAATTGAATTAAAAATCAGTAAATCAAATAGAATAAACCCAGGTTATCAAATTCCCCCACACTTAAGCTTTTGCTTGTCCTCAAGTAAATTGAATTAGGACTCTCAATTATTGAACAAATGCATCCAAATTATTGTCAATTCAAGCTTTCATTATAATAGCAATTACCTAATCCAAAATAATTTTAAATAACTCAAATTAAAAGGTAATGCTGATACTCAAACTTCACAAAATCAAATCTAAGTGAAACCAATCATCTTGTAAATTCAAAATAAACACAATCATCCCAATACTCTTTCAAAACTTACAATAACTCTCTAGTGTTTGGGTTTAAGTGTTTACTCTCAAAATCATTGCAAAGGAGGATTCAAGCATAAGCTTGCCCCTTAATCAAGAGTCCTATACTCAAAAATATTGGAAAATACAAATCAAAAGGACTTCAATTGGCTGTAATGGGAATTAGGTATGGTAGGATTTAGAAAAGAAAAAGGGAAAACAATGCGCAAAAGTGCACTAAAAATCAAACCATTAACTTGTAAAGAAAAATGCAATTAATTCCAAACTTAAGTAGTTCTAAGTATATAACCATTAAACACTACATTGCCAACCTGCTCTTTGCTCAATATTCATGTTCTTTTAAACTTATTCTTTTCATTTCATTTTTTTTCAAAATTTCAATCTTTTTCTATTGAGCAAGCAACGAACACTTCCAATCAAAGTTTTTTTTAATGGAATACTCAAAACTCAAAATTTTCACTTCACAAATCTATTTAAAACAAAAGAGTTGTAAAGTGCACTCAAGGGTAGAAATATAGGAAAGATAAAAGTGTAGCTTAATTTAGCTCAAGATTTTGTGGCAAAACAATCAAACAAGAAAAAGGAAATTAAGACTCAACTTGGCTTACTAATGGTAAATAAGGTGGTTGATTTGGCCAATAGTTACACCTAAATTGCCCTTATCACTTTCATAATTCCAATAAAATCATTTGAATTCCAAATGCATACAAATGGAAGTTCTAATGAATTCTCACCAAGCAAGATACTCTCAAGAAGAAAAATAAAAGC
The DNA here is from genome assembly GCA_948193215.1 of Bocquillonia castaneifolia. Lineage (NCBI taxonomy): Eukaryota > Viridiplantae > Streptophyta > Magnoliopsida > Malpighiales > Euphorbiaceae > Bocquillonia > Bocquillonia castaneifolia. The sequence continues at coordinate 3,136 of CANYLF014151433.1, forward strand.
ATGCGAATGATAAATGCTCAATTTAGCTCAAAAGCTCACAAGCTAAAGAATAGTATTGAGAATCCGGCATTCAATTGAAACTCACGGTTAAATTAATTACACTAAAAACTAGGAAATTGAAAGCTAAAGCATTAACACCCACTTTAATGAAGTAATTTTCCAAAATTATGAACCAAGCAATATCATCACAATTTAATCACAAATTGCAATTATCTTAAACAATTAATTCAATAAAAATAAGCATTAAATCAATATGCTTAATGAACAAGCGTAGCATAAGACAACACAAACTATCACATTAAACATAAAAATTTTTAAAATTTAGCCACAACTTCAAGAGAAAATTTTTCAACATAGGCAAAATTCCATCCCCCACACTTAAGTGAAACATTGTCCACAATGTTTAGACATAACAAAATAAAAGTGAAGGGTAAAAGAAACTTGAAAATAGCCAATCCATAACCGAGCCAAGAGTCGGTATCCACAAAAACCACAATAATAACCTAAAAAGAAAACACACAAAAACAAAAAGAGATTAAGAAAATGAATAATAAAGATTAGAAATACTCAAAATACAAAAAAACACTTCAAAAAGAAAAATCAAACAAAAATACTATTGTTCTCCCCGTAAGGGCTTTATTTAACATCCAAAGCTAGACGTTGTAACACATTCATGGAGACTCAAAGTTAAGACATGAAGATCCACCAAAGTTCTTGATCACATTTATAACATGCTTCTTGAAAGAAGACTGAAAAGTTTATGGTTAAGGATCTAAATGATTTGATTCCTTATTCTTCCCTTTAATGCACCATTTAAAACTCTTACTAAGCTTAGCAAAAGCTTTGGCCACCTTCTTATTTATCTTCTTGCTAGTTAGACATTGACTGGTATCAAGCATGAAGCATGTAGCATCCTTTGGAACCTTACTACCATCAGCCTTGACATCTATTATCAACTTATCATCAAGTTTATTCACATCCATAGTAGTTTCCTTGCACATGGGTGTTGGTATTAAAACTTGACCATTGTCCATCTTATAGCTTTCATCTTTACTTTTGACTTGAGGATGTTCAACATTAATGAGTACATAAAATTCTTCCTTATCCTCCCCTACTCGAACGGTGATCTTGCCCATATTCACATCTATTATAGCTATACTTGTTGCTAAAAATGGACATCCTAATATGATTGGAATATCCTTATCTTCTTCTATTTCAAGAACAAGAAAATCGGCTGGCATGTAAAACTTTCCTACTTTGACTAAGATGTCCTCTACAACTCTCATTGGATGTATAATCGATTTATTTGCTAGTTGTAAATAAGTTGTGGTTGGTTTAAGCTCACCAAGTCCTAACTTCTTGAAAAGAGACGTAGGCATAAGATTAACACTTGCTCCCAAGTGACACAAGCATTTGTCAATAAAATGAGAACTAATAGAGCAAGGTATAATAAAACTCCCTTAGTCTTTTAACTTTGAGGGTAATTGGTGTTGAAGAATTACATTACACTCCTCTATTAAATGCACCCTCATATGCTTCTTTAATCTTCTTTTATGCATGGTGACCTCTCAAAGAAACTTGAGGTAGTTGGGTACTTGCTCAATCATATCAAGAACATGGAGGCTCTTTGGAATCTTCTTTAATTTCTCCAAGAATTGGTTAAATTTGTTTGCATTACCATTCCCTACAAGTCTTTGTGGGAAAGGAATATGAAAGACATATTTGACAACAAATTTGGGAGGTTCTTATTCCACTTTTTACTTTGTTGGTTCACCCTTTTGTCCTTCCACTTCTATTCCTTTCGCCAATTTTGGCTCATCAGATACTTTCCCATTCCACAAAGAAATTGCCATTATTGTTTCCCTTGGATTAATAACTGTGTTGCTAAGCAAAGCACCTTGAGGTCTTTCTTGCATTTGCTTAGCTAGTTGTCCAATTTGTTGCTCAAGGTTCTGGATGGTGACATTTTGTTGCATTATAATGGCATCTTGATTTACCATGTATTTCATCACCAAATCTTCAAAAGCTGGCTTGGCTTGTTGTTGAGGTGTTTACTGCACTTATTAATACTAAAATTGTGATTTTGGTGGAAACCTAGGTAGAGCTGCATGACCAGGTTGACTAGATTGATTGGGGTCCCTCCATGCAAAGTTAGGGTGGTTACGTCGACCCAGATTGTAAGTGTTGGAGTATGGATCATTTCGAGATTGATGATTGTCATATACACCCACATAGTTTGCCATCTCCACATTTTGATTTCCTTTATAAGTGCACTTAATGGATGGATGCCCATATTGTCCACAAAAGTAGCAAGCTTCATTGGTGGTATGTCCTTGGTGACTTGGTTCTCTAGCCAACAACAACTTTACATGTTTAGTGAGGTCAGCAACATGATTAAGCACTTCAAAGGATGATTGGGTACTAGAACGATTCCTCCTATTCCTGCCAGCTTTCATTTGAGAATTAGTAACCAACATCTCAAAAATATGCCACATCTTCTCCGAGGTCTTCTCACACATTCCAATGCCAATATGAGCATCCACCAAGTTTTGTCCATCATCACATAACCATTATAAAAATAATGCACCAGAAGATTTATGGGGTATTGATGATATGGACATTGAGTAAGGTGGCTCTGGAATCTCTCGCAAGCTTCATAGAAGGTTTCACCATCAAATTGAGCAAAAGTGCTAATCTTAGTTCAGAGCTCCATAGTCTTCCCCATTAAATAGTAATTTGTGATGAACTTGTTGTATATGTCCTCCCAAGTCTACATTGAACCTTCAGGTAAGTTCATGAACCATGTTTTAGCTTTTTCCTTTAATGCTAGAGGAATACACCACATCCTCAACTCGAGTTCAGGAATGTCATTCAGTGGGAAGGTTGAGATGACACTGCTAAACTCTCTCATAAAAGCCAATGGATCTTCAGACGGTCGGCCGTAGAAGTTTGGAATCAAGTTGAATTGAATAGTTTTCAAATCATAATTCTTTACAATAGTACTCAAGACAATGCAAGAAGGAGATGCACTGATAACAGGGCATTGAAAACCCCAAAGATTGGCCCTATTACCACCATTGCCTTATGGAGGAGGTTGTCCTTTGTGGTGGAAAGTATCCTTGTTGTCACCCCACTTATGGTGGATATTGTTGGACACCATCAATATGAAGTAGGGAATCAATAACTCTACTTCTTGGTGGATTAATGACTCCATTTACACCATCGTGTACCATATCATTGTCATTGTTTCCTCCATTGATGATGTTGCCATCATTTCCAGCTCCATTTTCATCTTCGATAACATCTTCAATTACTGATTCAAAGGGAACAAAATTCACTGGTAATCCATTTAGTGGATCACCATATCTTGCTCCGTCGGATGCCATGTTGCTAGCTAGCCTTCGCTGACTTGAAATAGAATGATTTGCACGAAATGTTCGTTCTATCTTCTAACTTGGAGGAATTACTGCTCTTGGATTGCTTCCGATTTAGCATGCACTACCTACAAGTACCAAATTTAAATCTAAAAATCAACAATAACGAATTAACAACTAAAACAACACTTAACACTAAATTTACAATCACAATACACACAAATAAACAAAAGAAAAACAAGTAATAAGCACTAAAATAAAATAACAGAAAATAAACACAAAGAAGCAAGTACAAAAACTAACAAAAACAATTAACAATTATCAAACTCAAAACATAAACAATAAACTCAAACAAGAACTGAAATAATAGATAACTGAAATGTATATACAATCACGTAATCGAAATACAAATTAAATCCGTTGTCCCCGGCAACTGCACCAAGAACTTGATAGTGATCCACAAGTATATGGATAGTTGTAGTAATAACTCGTAGTATGAGGTCAATCCACAGGGACAATCGTATAAAAATATATTTTTCAATTAAAAAAACAATGTGCTGAAAATTAAAATGAATACCCTTAATTTGATTTTGAATTCTTTTAAGAACTAAATTGACTTAATTAAATTCAAGTAAGAATTAAATTTCAATTAATAAAATTTTATATGGTAGAAAAAATTTAATAAACATGCACTAGAGTTCGGGATTTCATCTAGAGGGGTAATTTAATTATCAATACGATTCATTTAAGCAGGATTTTATGAAATTATTTTAATCCTCTCTCAAGTTAGAAAAACATATTCGATTGAAACGGCTATGCTACTCTTTCAATGCACACCAATTAAAATAATCAAACCATTAAGCAAATCCTTAATTCGAGTTTAGGATAATTTCCGTTTTTGTATTAACATCTAAATAAGTTCAATTTTGAAATTCCGGTTTATTTCAACCCATCCATTGAACAATAAGCTTAATAAACATACATTCAAGGTGGCCAATCAAGAAATGCATTAATAAGCTCTTAGAAATCAAATTAAATGAATAAAGCTAATTAAACATTGATAATTAAATTACCCCCTACTAGACTACATCCCTCCCTTTAGTAGGGGAATTAGCTCCAACTCATAATTAAAACCAACAAACAAATAATAAAAAAATTAAAGAAGACATAAACAAAATTAAATTGAAATGAGAATCAAGGAAGAATCAACTTATTGTGAGTAGTTAAAAACAAGCCTTAATCCTTTGAAACAATTGGGAATCCTCCTTAAACCCTTAGAACAATGAAGAAATTGAGAGGAAAATCAATTCAAGAACCCAACCATTTCTTCTCCTCCTGCAGCAAAATCTATCTCTTGAGAGGTTTTGTATGTATTTTTGTAACACCACAAAAAAATAAACAATTTTATAAATTAAAACACAAGATCTGGTCACGGAGGCGACACACATGATCGCGGGCGCGATCTAGCAGTCCAAAAACAAGACATTCCGGTCATAACTTCGCAGGCGCGATGGCGAGAATCGCGGGCACGACGGAACAAACAGAAAAAAAATGGACAATCTTGTCTTGAAATCGCGGGGGCGATTCCTACAGTCGCGGGCGCGACTTTGAGGTCACAGGGACTACGATTTTAAGGCTGTAACTTAACCAAAAACCTTCAGAAAATAACATGCCAATAACACAAAACTTACATTACATTCTATATTCAAATACACAATAATATACCATTATACGAATACTACATTCATTACACATACTTGTTTCTTATTAACCCCAAAAACCATTTACAAACGTATGTAGCATGCAAACCCAAAGCATAAAAATGCTCATGATCCGCTAGCCAACCTAATACTTCTATTGCAATGCACGTGAGCTTCTAGAATCAACAAGCTATCAGCAAATTATCAACAAGCTTTCAATAACCTGAAAAATTATGCCAAGGGGGTGAGCTGGCAACTCAATAAGTATTTAATCAATAAAACCTAGACTATATTAAGCTGAAATTACCAAACATACAATTATCACATACTTCACACAACGAATATACAATCGGGATCTATTCTGACAATCAATCACATTTAGAACTCAACCAAGGAAATTCCCAACCAAATCAACATTTCAAACCACCAACCAATTCCAATACACATCAATTGTCATCAAATTAGGATCGGATGACTTAACATCACATTTCCTCACATTTTCTTTCATTTCCTCACATAATTTCACATTTAGGTGGCCACCGATGAGACTATCTGCCCAGCTCAGTCTCGCCATCTCACACATACGGGTAGCTCTCTGACCTTCTCAGCTTTCCCGTTCACACGCATATCACATCCTATAAGTCATCCTTTTCCCATTCACAATCACAATTACAATCATAATTAATCATCATCACAACAATTCATCACAATACTCATCACAATTCCCATCACAACCAATTCACAACTTCTCAATTCAATGAACATATCATCAAATCACAACTTCACCATTTCAAAATTCAACCAATATCACACCATCAATAATTCAATACACAATTCAATCCAAGAACACAGCAATTAAGCAAACATAGCAATTTTCACTTAATATACACAAGTTTAATCAATTAAATACTTACAAAGAGGTGTAGAACAATCAATTAAGCCTATGAGCCTTCCTTCACATCCTCTTTGCCTTTAGGTTCCCCTAAACATAATAATACAATTAACAAACCATTCAATAACAAAACAATATCCAAACATACAATTACTACTCAATAATCTCTCCAAAATATACAAATAAGATGATTATGTAATTATAACCAAAACCCCCAAAATTCTCTAAAACCCTAATATAAATAATTAACACAAAAAGGAGTAAACTTACTTCAATTAAGCTTCTAACCCTTCTTGTAATCTACTAGCTAATATAAGCTCCTCTAAAACTTACTATATTCTTCAATTAAACTTAAGGTTTATCAATGGTGTTTTATGTTGGTGTAGAGAAAGGTTAAAGGAGAAGATGATGGTGGAGAAGTGTAGAGAAAGTGTAGAGATTTTCCACCCATCTTCATATTATTATTATTAATTAAATAATTTGCCACTCTTCTCATCCCTCCTCTTGCCACTTGTCTCATTCCTATTATTATTATTATTATTATTATTATTATTGTTAGGACACTTGTCCTCTTCTTGAATTTCTTATCCTACACAACCCTTAAATAGAATCTTACTAACTATCTAATCCCACACTTATACTTCTTTTACAAATAACTCCTCTAACTTTTTTTACAATTAGGTCCTTACTAACCCAAACTTCCATAAACCCTAACACTCTCAAATATTAATCTACCAATTAATATTATGCAATATATTACACACAATTATTATGCAAATGACATGATATGATTAATGTTTAACACATTAATAAATGAAATTTTTTTCCGTGACATTTCTTCGCCACTTAAGAAAATTTCATCCTTGAAATTCATTACTCACCACTGGCATTGTTAAACAAGTATGGATACTTGGCCCTCATCTGCTTCTCTACTTCCCAAGTTGCTTCCTTAGAGGAATGTTGACTCCACTTCACCTTTACCATAGGAATTTCCTTGCTTCTCAATTTTCTAACTTGTCTATATTGTATCTCAACGAACTCTTCCACATAAGTAAGTTTTTCTGAGACTTCTATTTCCAGTATCTTGATAACATGACTGGGATTAGAAAAATATCGTCGAAGCATAGAAACATGAAAAACATTATGCACCTGAGCCAACTCTGGAGGTAATGCAAGTCTATAAGCCAAAGGACCAATTCGCTCTAAAATCTCATACGGCCCGATGTAGTAAGGACTTAGCTTACCCTGTTTCCCAAATCGAAGAATACCCCTCCATGGTGATACTCTCAAGAAGACTTTATCCTCAACTTCATACTTCATCTCTCTTCTATGTTTATCTGCATAGCTTTTCTGTCCATCTTGTGCTGCTTTGATACATTGCTTTACCACCTGAATTTTATCAACTGTTTCTTGAACAATTT
>CANYLF014151507.1:0-14954 GCA_948193215.1 Bocquillonia castaneifolia
TTTTATCTATAATAGGTACGATTTATTCTTACAATAGCTATATTTTTATGGGAACTAAGTTAACTATTTCTATGAATATAAAAAATTTGTGACAAAAAGTTTTAATTAGTAATGACAATTTGCTATAAATTCTAAAGCGTGCCTAAAACATGAGTCTTAGTCATGATTGTTATAATTCATAGCAAAAGCTTTTAATTAGCTATCCTACTTTATTGTAGCTAAAATTTCATAGCTAATGAAGAACATTTTGCTATGGAAGTTTTAATTTGAAACAAACACTACATAGTAGCTACGGGCTTTCAATGTTTGTGACTAAAAATAAAATATATAGCTACATGTCTATTATTGTGTGGCTGTAACTATGCATTAGTTACGATTTTTTATTTTGTAATTGGAGCTCGTAGCTATAAGTAAATATTGTTGTAGTACACACATATACATATGTATATATGTATACACGTGCCTGCGCACATATATATAAATTCTAAAATAAAATCAAGTTTAAAAACAATAAAAATAAATGATATATAATTTTTTTTCAAATAGGATAATTTAAATATTTTATTGGACAATGAATACATCAATAAATGATTAAGGGATGACTTTTTTCTAATAGGGACAAAAAAATTTTGAAAATTATCTCAAAAACTTTCTTTTAGTAGGAGCAAAACTAAATTAATAAAGTGATATATATGTAAATTATAGAAATAGTAGAACCAGTACCTCCAATGTAAATTCATTGATGATAGTGAAATGATAGGAGATGAAAAGAGAACGAAGATGAAATGACCGGAAAGTAAAGGCAGGGAAGGAATTTTTCTTGATAGGTGGAGATACCACTGAAGTATCTCATATCCCGTTTTATGGTTACCCAGACTAATCTTCGGCTGAGAGAATCCTTCCATTTGGAGCAACTCTCTCCCATGATGAGCTTATGGATCGATCCCTTAACCGCCGGGAATTGCACCTGCAAGCTCAATAGTCTTTGACCAGTTGAACCACTCCGCTTTGATAAGGGAATGAAGGAATCACCGAGGATATCTTCAATATTTTGACAAAAAGGAAGACTATTTACCTGCTCCACACATTCTTTTAATTTGAGTAGCATAATAAACTCTATTATGTTTGCCTCCCTATGTTTAACCTAGCTAACTGTCGAAACATTGTAATTGACATGAGAATTCAAGTACAAATCTCCTCCTCCAAATATAAAAAAAAACATCTATTCCATTTTATTCTTTTGTTTTTATTTAGGAAAAAAAAATCATTGTAATTAAAAGTACGATGTGTTTGAATGTTAGTAAAGAACCAGTTGTGGGACTAGAAATTCAGGAAGGGTGGGGCTAAATTAGATGAGAAGATATGTGATTGAAAAATCTTTAAACCCAAAACAAAAGTCAGAGATTTCAAACATTAAATTTTTAGAATCGTACCATATTATAAAATTTAAATTAGTTACAAGATATTAATTTAAAAGCCATTACAAGAAAATATAGAAATTTAATAAGTTCTATACATATAAGAATAAGATTTTAAAAGAGAAAAAAAAAAGAACTTGGTCTAATATATAAAAAGCTAAATCTTTATGTTAAATTTTAATCAAATCTTTATTTTTATTTAATTGTTTTAATTTTGATTTTGCACTTCAATTGTGTTGAACTTACCCAAATCGGTATAAATTTATCTATAATTAATGATCTAGTTAAAAAATGATATTTTTTAAGCAAATAAATTATAATTATACATTACTTAAGAATCACTCATAGTAACTAGTTTAATAAATGCACATATTTTGAATTGAGTAAATGGACAAATTCAAAATGAAAAGTTAAAATTAGAACAATTCGGTAAAAATTAAAAGGTTCAATTAAAACTATAAATAAGCGAAAAGCTTTTGGTTTTTTTATATTAAGTCAAAAAATATGTTTGACATTTACTTTGTGAAGTATAATGTAAAAGGTTGAAAAATTTAATGATTTGATATTAAAAATTGATCTTGGGAATTGAGAATGATTTGAAGTGTTTAATGTCCCAAATTGGGACATCCCAATAGGGGCATTTTTATCTCTTAATTTAAATTTGTTTAACTTAAATGTGTATTGAAAAGTTAAACAAACTTAAATTAAGAGATAAAAAATTTACCAAAAAAAAATTAAGAGATAAAAATGCCCTTATTGGGATGTTCCAATTTGGGATTTTAACAATTATTGGAAGTTATATATTTTAGGGACTATGGATTTAACTTTCATGAAAAATAGAAGTTATTTTAGGAACTACAGATTTAGTTTTCTTGAATAAATTGACAATAGATTGAATGAATTAGACTCATTCAAAAGTGAGGTGGGACGAATACTAGTAACCGAAGGGATGGGACTACTCCTAGGAACTCACCAGATGGTGAGCCCCACTTCACCCTGGTGAAGTTTCGTCAATATAAAGAACCACCGGTAATATACGTTTTTATTTGATTATATGAAGCTAAAACCTTTTCAATACCCTATTTTATTCACTATTCGTTTTTTTTTCCTTCAGCCTATTCAAAAATGGATTATTCAACTGATAATTTTTTCCATTACTTTTTTCAATTTATTTAATATCTTAATTTGATCTTTAATTTTATTAATGTTCTCTTTTCTTGGCAATGAATAAATTATATGAAAACTTCATTACACAATTAGATAGATTAATGTTTTCAATTTAAATTTGAAGATATAAGAATCTTATTAATTTCATTCATCATCATCATGGTCATAAAAAAGTTTTAGTCTTTTTTTTTGGAGTATATTTTTTTTGATTCAATTGAATGTAATATTTAGATTATTAAATAAAAAACTAATTTTAAAGTGACACTTCTTTATGTATTCATTTTAATTTTTATGATTTTTTTAAAGTTTTGTGAAGTTATAATTTATAATTTACTCGCAGCACAACGCAAAAGTTATACTAGTGGGGATGAAGGGGTTTTCGGCCCAAGCGCCCAGCCTCTAGCGACCACGTCACTGCTACTATTTAAAGTTAGGGAACACGCATTAGCCTTGTTCGGTGTAGTGGAGAATGAGGAGTCGCCATCCGAGTTAGTTCGGGATCGCCTTTTATAATGTGATGAACGACTCGATCCCCTTTATGTCTTCACCCAAACAATTCTAGGTTCAGAATAAGCATCACATAAAACGCTTTTTATTATTTAATTATCAAGTGAAATTATTAATTCCTTATTTTAACAGGCAGCATGTGAGGGAAAGCGTGTAACAATCAATGAAATTAAATTGCACACAAAATTGTAGTGGATTTAATAGCAATGATCCCTAATTGTTTCTAGCCCAATTTTATTATTAATCGGCTTGTTAATCCTAATTAAATAAAAAATGGCAATGTTGATTTCTATTCATTTTTATTTACAAATGATTACCAAATATTTATTCCTAATTTATTACATACAAAATATATTAAAAATTAGTTTCTACATATTTTATTTCCTAATTATTTCATTAAAGTTTGCACATTAATTAATTAAGATCTAATAAAGTAAATGTTTGATGGATTATATAAAATATTACAAAATAGTTAACAAAATATGGAAATAAATAAAATACATTCAAACTTGAAAAAATGGAAGGGAAAATGATTTTCTACCAATTTTATCTAAAATTACCAACTTTAATTATTCATTTTAATTATTCCTAAATCATGCAAATAGGTGATCAAATAATAAAAATACAATATAAAGGTACAAAATAACCATTACAAATTACAAAATAGATATAAAATAAATGATATAAAGTAAATCCTATAGAAAGGAAAGGGGAAATGAGTTTCTAAATTAATTTTAGTAATTACCGAATTAATTAATTAATCTAATTTAACCCTGATTAACTAAAAAAGGTGAAAATCTGAAGTCCTAGGATCTACAGCCGGTCGGCTATCCACGAAGGACCGATCAGCTCTAGGTTGTGATCCTGCACAAAAATTGTTAGTTGATTTCAAAATAGAAAATAAATTTAAAAAATTATGGGAATCATCCCAAACATTATAATATACTTATTATTATGCTAAAATCAAGTAAATACTACATTAAAACACATAAAACTTATGAAGACTATAATCAAAATACCCAAACTCATAAACTAAGTTATGAAAGAAAATAATGACATAAACTAAATTAATTCATGCAAATAAATTATTCTAGACTAACCATTATGTAAATAAAATGCAAAATTAAAAAGAAAAACTAAGATTAGCAATCAAAACACAAGATTAAAAACATCGATAACATAAGAATAGCAAACAAGTAAAGAACAAATAAAAATAAAAGAAATAAACAAAAGAAATAAAATTAATGGAGGCCTTTGGTCAAGGATACATGGTGTGCCCTCACAAGTTGTGGTATTATACCCTTCAAGATTAAATTCTAGCAAAGAATTGAAGATTAAAAGCCTTAAAAAGCTTGAAGAAAACTTAATTTTCTTATGTATTGATTTTTCTTATTTTCTCTAAAATATTTTCAAAGGGTATGAGAGATTAAGTGTCTTTCCAGAAAATGACCACAAAAAAATTCTCCCTTTGCAGATGAGAATATGATGAATTTATAGAGAAGCATAAGGCTTGTATTTTGCTTAAAACCCTCTCCTTGATTTTCTTAAAATTCATAAATTGGTTATGTAAGGGCTTTTAATGATGAAAAATGAATGTGGGAGACAAAATTGACAGCATTCCATCCCAAATGCTCGACACAAATGATGCCAATTGATTCCATAGAGAGTTGGGCCCAGAAGTTGCAAGAAAAAGTGAATTTTCATGTTCTGCAGATCACAGAACCGATCGGTTGATTGAACAGCCGATCGGTTGTTCAAGATCAACCGATCGTCTGTTCATGATGAACCGATCGGCTGTTCATGAACACCGAATTATTTTTGTGATTTTGAGCCCCAAAACGGCCGAATTAGAAAATTTTTGTCAGATACCAAATTGTAGAGGACATCTTGAACTATGAAATATACACATATTTTAGGTGATTTGGTGTCTTGTAGCGAAAGTTATGCCTCTTACAAGATAGACATTAGGTACGGGGCTGCATTTTCACTTCATGAACACCAAACTCTTATCGGTTTTGAAATTAACTTTAATGATGAAAACCATGCAACTTTAGCAAACATTTTCATTGGAAAAACGATGTTTAAAATTTTGAAAACATTTTGAAAACTTGAAATGTTACTTCGATTTTAACCGAAGTAGTTTATTTTTTTAATTCTTTGCTTTCAAACCAAGAAATGGGTACTAAGAGTAGTCCTATGCTGGACCCTTTTCATTATTGTGCACCTCGAGCTACTTCCATGATCTGCATCCAAAAATTAAGTGTCTATAGTTGCCCCTACTTTGTCGGAGTTTAGCAATATTTAGCAATAATATGAATAAATGACGATAAAGAATTAAAGCAAAGCAAGCAAACAATTTAGGATACTGGCAAAGGATACAACACGAGTTTTTTGAAGATGCGGGGAAGCCTTCTCTAGAGAAGTTTGGCGTGGAAGTCTCGGAAAGTCACCTCTGAATTTCCAAGATTGGATAATCAAGGAGTTATTTTATTCAACTCCATTGGGGACTTGCCTATTGGGGAGTTATCTGATTCAACTCCAGAAGTTTTTTTTTTTCAACTTCATTGAGGATGTAGTTATCTTATTCAACTCTAGAAGTTATTTTATTCAACTTCATTAAGAACATAGTTATCTCATTCAACTCCGAAAGTTATTTTATTCAACTTCATTGAGGACGGAGTTATCTTATTCAACTCCAGAAGTTATTTTATTCAACTTCATTGAGTACGGAGTTATCTTATTCAACTTTATAAGTTATTTTATTCTAGAGTTATTTTATTCAACTCCAGAAGTTATTTTATTCAACTTCATCAAGGATGGAGTTATTTTATTCAACTCCAGAAGTTATTTTATTCAACTTCATTGTTGAGGAAAATCTTCTGGCTTAATGATTACCAAAAAAGTAGCTTCAATGGGGAATTATTGCTAGGGAATTTTTGAGCTTGAAATCTCTCAATTCTAGAGTTTTCTATCATTTCCTGATGTTTTATGATCTTTATGAGATGCTGCCTTTGTGAGACTGGTGTCTTATATTGTATTCTTACAAGATGCTCTATGAGATGTTGTCTTTCCCCCTGGCTTCATTATCTCTTTTCTTTTTTTGTTCTTTTTTTTATGTGGATTTTTTTAAGATAGAGTCTAGAAAATGTGTGGTTTAACTTGGACTATCAAAAAACACATATAGTTTATATCCTTTTGGGACACACTGTCAAATTGTATTATGATTGTGGATGTCAAAATTCAACTTCCATGCAAGAATGAATTCAAAAATCATGATTGAAGGACACCTATGGACTTAAGACCTTGAGCACAAGACATAAACAAGATGAAACCCCACTATTTGATAGTGTAATTAACTTCGCTGATAATAAACACAGATGGATCAAATTTCACTTCTTGAAAATAAAATTTATTTATTTATGAAACATAGATGAAATGTAGATGAATCAAATTTTACAAGTTGATAATGAAGTTCATGGACACAAATGAATTAAACCTCAAAGTAGAGATGAACTAAACCTCATTACCTGATAATGGAGTTTGTTAACATAAAACACAGATGAATCAAACCTCGCAAATTGAATTTTACCTTTTGACATTAGAGTCTGATGATGGGGAAGGCATAAATATGTACACAAAGATGAAAAAATGACAATGAGGGAAACAAACTTGCAAAATCTGCCTATTTTAAGCGCTTCTGGCTACATTCTGTGTGATATGCTATAGGTTAATATCATGCTTAAACATGTTCAACTTCTTAAATCAGAGTTTGATTTTGGTGAAATGGAGTATGTCATGAACATATTTATGCATGCAATTTGTCCTGTATCAGATGATATTGCAATCAGTTCAATGTGAGATTTTGTTATCGGAGTCTAAGATCAGATCTTAGTTTTAAACAAATGAAAAAGCTGTGCTACTATTCTGCAATCTGAAGGAAACAATTTATTAACAACATAACAACAAAATATAAAACCATATAATCATTAAACAAATGACTAAGATGAAGGTGAAAACAAATTGGCCAAGACAGTCGATAAATTTGTCAAAGTCTGATAGGTCTGTGCTTGCTGTTCTTGGAGAAACAACAAATGTCTCTCCATGTTTTCTAGTCGAGAATTATTCTCTCGCACTATAGAATAAATAAACTTCCTGTCATTTTAAATGACTCAATGGGTTGTTTTCCCTTAGATTTACTGAGAGCTTCCTGTTCTAAAGTTGTTAAGTACAACTAATCAAGCATTGAGCTAGGATATGGTGTTTTTAAACCATATTCAATACAGTCTAAGTCAACTTCAAAGTGCTCAAACACTCTAGTCAGAATGCCACCATATGGCAGTGAAAGATCTTTGGAGGCAACATTAGACATGTAAGACAACATTGATCCGGGAAGATTTGTTGGTTTTTTGGACAACAACATGGAGATGAAGAACATGTCTTGTTCATTCACCTTGAGAAACTGAGGATCTTTAGGAAACACATTGTAAAAACATAGGTGATGAAGAACTCTAGTGAGAGAGCTGGAAGTTGATCAATGTATGGAACATAATGAGACTGGATAGAATTATTAGACATCACCATCCTAGTTTATTCTACAGGGGGAATTGGATAAGAAGACTAATTTGACAAAGATTGAACCCTCCCTACCCCACACAGGGAATATTCAAGATATATGCAAGGGTAGACTCATCTAGTATGATATCTCATCCTTTAATAAAAGTTTTAAGGGTACGAGTGCTGTGAGTAAAAATGAGATTAACATAAAATTATTTGACTAGTAGAGGGTATATTGGCTTACCATCGACCAACAGACAATGCCAACCTTGACAATCAAAGAACCTAGCACTCCATATTTCTCTAAGAGAGAAACATCAATAACTTTAGGAATAAGGACATCTTTAATAAATACCCTATCCTATCTGGTTCAATCTGGTTTGAGGACCGCTTTTCTTTTGAAAAGGAAGGCTGGAGAGAAGGTTTGGATTCATGCTGAAGTTTGCAAGAGAAGAGAGTGAATGAGGTATGCTTAGCAGAGTGAGGTTTTGTGTGTCCTTAATTATCCAATACAAACATGTATATAAATATTTATAAGCCAATAGAAAATTATTAACACAGTTGACATGTTTGTCAACAAGGTGTTGATGCACATGTGAATAATTGAGATTCTTCATCATCTTGAGGAAACCTATCTCACTAATAAAACAAATTCAATGCATGCATATGACTAGTAGTGAATCTTGTCACTTACCTTGAGTGAGCATCATCATGATCCCTAACCAGCGCAGGTTATTGACTAAGGGCTCCCCTTAGCTGCCCCTGCTAATGCCATAGTTTGCCATTGAAAATCGCCCTTAGGTTGCGTTCTCTAAATGTTGAGTAATGAGCATCATTATGATCCCTAACCGGTGTAGGTTGTTGACTAAGGTAAAAGGTAAAAGGTCATGCTAATATCAGAAGAAATCTAGAAACTGGGATCATTACATCTCAGGTAAAAGGTCATGCTTTTACTCTAGATGAAGGTTTTTTAGCCAAGCTGCTAAACATTCCAGCTCAAGGATGGGTGGTTTAATATGTGCATGACTAGACTAAAAATCTAATTTCTCTTTTAGAGCAAACAAAGATTTTTCTTTGGGATGATTCGAAGGAGGAAGCATATGTTCCTCATGTTGTTCAGATTCCATTCCACATCAGAGTAATCCAAAACATGTGTTATCACATTATATACCTAAGGGATCCATATGGGGTTCATTGTAAGCCTTGTGACATGTGTTCCTTGTTTCCATGTTACTGATTGGAAAACTAGTCAATCTGCCCAAGTCCATGTTGCAATATATGGCCATGGTTTGGACAAAAAGAATGGCTTTACCTTTTACTGGTGTCTTAACTTGTATTTTTTAGTATCTTGGGATTGATTTATGTAAAGCAAATCATGTAGCCTGAGAGCCATTTCCAGTGTCAATGCTCAAAAGGGTATAGCTTTATGCTTACTTCTATAGGACCCTAAGCCTAAGTGTTCAGGAAAATCGTCAGCAAGGGGAACGATGTCAGGAAGGTCCACTGCTATTATCTCGACCACCTATAAAGCAAACTAGTTAACCTTCTACTAGTTCCTTTCCACCATCTAATAGCTCTTCTACAATTGAGGAATTGAAGTCTTATGTGGCAGCATTGGAAGGAACTATCTTGGTGCTGCAAAGACAGCATGAATGGACTTGTGAAATGGTGAATGAAGTGTTGTGAGTGCTCAATAAAACCTATCCATGAATATGGAACATTAACATCGGTTGATCTATTTTTACTATGGAGACTTGTCAGGCTTGGCAGGAGTGCAATATGCAGGGGGAGAGGAAGATTGAGGAGCTATACAAGAGGATTGCAGGGATCCAAGGATCTTATCAACATGATGATGAGGAGGAGAACAGCTCATTGATCTTTCGGCTGATAGCTTCCTTTGATCTTATAAGTTGGATTTGTAGTTTTAGTACTTTGCTTCTCTTGTATCGTGACCCTTTGTAGCCTTTGAACCTGTTTATGCATGTTTAATTTACAAATGAATGCAATATTTATTTTGCTTCTCCTACTTGCCTCATATGCTACATAACCTAAATACTACGTGTATGGATGTATGAATGTATGGAATATGGGGCAGGTAGATCCAGAGCTTCTTCCACGAGTTTATTGTAAGTTTCAGAGCAAGGATTGTTGAACTGATTGGCTGTTTGATCAGCCGATTGTAGTACATGAATGACCGATCAGCTGTGTGGTGAAGTGATAGGTTGTTCGGGGAGGACCGATCAGTTGATCATTCTGAGCTCCTGAATGTACCAATTCTGATCTCTTTTCATCTTTCTTGGTCAACTGTAACCATTTTATAGCATCCAGAACTCACAAGAAATGACCAGAAATCATTTGTAAACTCCGAATTTGGCTCAAGAAGTCTGAGATGGTTGCTCCCACTCTTGATTGATTTTCACAAATCATTCTCTAGGCGGACTTGGAATTTGTTTTGAAGTTTATGGGCCTCATTTTTTTTAGGACCTAAAATGTAGATTACACTTTCTTACATTGTGCTACACAGTATTGGAGCCCAGGAGACCATTTTTTCAGCTTTCATGAGAATAAGATATGCCCCCGAGTATTCTAGTACTGTGTTGGATGGTACAAGCCAAGGACTTGCCCCCGAGCATTTATTCAAAAGCTGACTGGTGAATCTAGTATGCACCCTTGTTGGTCTCATACCTGATTCACTTTATTTGCCTGATGTTTTCATTTCCTAGCTTGAATGCAATGATACTAACCGTATGATAAATAAATTTGGCAAAAAAAGAAGTCAACTATTTTTTTAGAGGAATTTAATCAAGAAAATTTTAATGAAAATGTTTTTTTTTTTTCAAAACTAAGATAAAGTGGGAATTATTTTACAGTGTGTATTCCAACATGAACACAATCATTCCAACACTCTTACGATTCTCACAAAAGCTCTTTGGTGTTTAGGGGGCACTGTTTGCACTCGAGTCAAAGCATAAGGAAGTTCAACTATAGGCTTGTCTTTTAATCATAAGTCCTCCACTTGAATACACTGGAAATATAAATCTGAGAGTCTTTCATTTGGTTGTAATAGGGCTTAAGTAAGGTAGGGTTTTAGAAGAGGAAAAGGGTAAATGCACTATAACTCCTAGAGTTTCAAACTTGTGAAGGAATGCATTCCAACTTATCTTACATATCAAGAGTACTCCGAAAACATAAACTATATCAAGGATGTCCATTGCTCTTACTTTCTTTTTTTTTTTCACTTTCTCTTCAAGCATTTTTTTTTCATTTTATCTCTTGCCAAAAATTTTCCAAGGAATACCCAATTATGCAATCACCTCTCAAGTCATTTGATAGAAATGGAGTTACAAAACTTAGTGCACACAAAGGTTGAAAAAGATAGGAAATTTTTTTCAGAAAAGGCTTAATCGGGCTAATGTGGCAAATTCAAAGAAAAAGAGGGTTAAGGGCTCAACTTTGGCTTCCTAGAGGCAAATATGATAGGCTTTTACGGCTACGAGTTTATCCTAAGAGCTCTCTTCATTTTTATACTTCCAATAATTGTGTGGATTTCAAATGTAGACCAAGGCAAGTTCTAATGAACACTTCCTATGTAAGACACACTCAACAAGAAAATAGGAGCACGAAGTGATGAGTGCTCATAAAGGCTCAAGCATTGACTGGTTTTGGAACTATGTTGAGAATTCAGTATTCATATGACACAATCGAAACGGGGAAATTGAAAGTTTGGTCATTAACACTTGCTTTGAAGAAATCAGTCCGAGTTTGAAAATCTTCTTTTTTATTATTATTATTATTTTTATTTTTTTATGAATAATACCAAGTGCAACAAGTATTTCTTTTTTCTTGTGTATCAATATTAAATAAAGCAATGATCAATGGATTGAAGTCAAATGAACTCATATTATTAATGAAATGGATTCATTTTATCGAGAAAACACCTACCAAACAAAAGTGAAATAAATGTTCTATCATTGACCAAAGAAGTTGTTCTTTTATTATAATAGAGAATGAACAAAAAAATCCTAAGCATCTGCTTCAAGGTTTGGGATCTTTCCTTCATCGATAAGGTCTTGAATTACATGCTTGAGCCTAGTGCAATTGTCAATGTAATGGCCATCCACCTGATGAAATGTGTAATAAGCCCTATGGATGTAGTTGAGGGAATTTATGTTTGTAGGCTTCTTAGCAGTATGAGGTTCAAGCAAACCCTATTTTTCCAGGCATTCAAAAAATCTCAGAGAGTGGTTGATTGAAGTTGGAGAACGTTTGGTCAACAAAAAGGCTACTGCCATCTGTGACAGTTTTTCCAGCATTGATAAAGTCTTGAATGGTGCGTTTAAGTTTGGTACATTCATCTGTAGAATGTCTTGGTATTTGGTAAAAGTTACAGTAGGCATTGGGGTTGTATCTAAGGGATTTATATTAAGAGGTAATCTGGCTAGTTTAGATTTAAACAGTCTTTATTTTTGTGCTTCTTTGAAGATTTCAGAGATGGGTTGATTGAACTGAGCTAGAATGCTTGTAAGGGTCTTGGGTTAAGCCAACATAGCCAGCCTGTGTTTCATTTGATATGGTAAGACTTATCCAAGGTTTACTTTCTTGAGCTGGTGGTGTCACAATCTGATGTTTTTATCTCAGGAGTGGCATCCCCGTTTGGATTGAAGGATGACTAGAAGCTCCTTCCTTGATTTTAGGTAGATTCCTATTTCTTAAGCGAAAATTTGCATTTTCTACTTCAAGGTTTTCCCTCTCATTAATCAAATTTTGAATCTCATGCTCTAAGGACGTACATTTGTCAGTCAAGTTCTGGATCTTACACTTCAGAGATGCGCATTTGTAAACCTCCTCATGCTTTCTAGGGTGATAAACTGGATGGTTCTCAAGTTTCATTCCCAAGAATTCTTGTAACATGGTCTGTATCTCATCTCTCACAATTTCATAAATTTGTTGGATGTTGATTTTGTTGGCCATCTTGTAATTGCTTACAAAACATAAGGGTTAGAGTGATGCATGAAATGCAAGTGCATGTATGCATGTGTGCATGAATGCATAACAAAGTAAACAAAAAAATAAGTTATTTATACATAGACAAATACTACCCAGTGGTAGATCTTCCAACCTTATTACTCCTACACACGTATTCCATGGCAAATTCCAATTTCCTAGGATGTGGTCTGAGTCCTATACATCAACAGGAGATGTAAGTACTGACGTGTATATATATATATATATATATATCTCAACATCCTATGTCTTTGCCCTTAACAATTTCTCAATATTCCCTATGATCCAGGGTTATTTTAGCATCAGTCATGTATAATTAGGCTAACACAGCAACATCCCTTCCACAAAGGTAATAATTAAGGGTACTTTTCTCAAATCCTAACATTCCTTATGTTTCAGGGCTATCATAGCATTAACCAGGTACAATTAGGTCAACACTTTGACATTCCTTTCATACAAGTAGTAATTAGGGTTTGATTTAAGGGCAATAACATTGGACTAGGTTAAAATAATGGCTTCATGGCATCAAGCAACAAGTAATATTTGGTATAATCCTAGTGAAAGTTTCTAAGGCCATTACATGTGGGTTAGGACAACCGGGTTGACTAAAAAAGGCTCCCACAGAGTTGGACTCCCATTAACAATTACTGAGATGGTAAGAGATCTAGTATGAGCTTCCCGTTAACCATGACTCATTAACCATTGCTAAGATGGTAAGCTAGGTAGGACACTCAATCACTGTGAGTGGTAATCACTGATAATAAAACTCAAGAAGCTAGTGGAATCATTGGATCATATTATAAGTGGTACCGGGGCTACTAGGGACTAATGCAAAAATGAATGCAAAGATGAATGCAAAGAAATTAATAACTTAACTTGGTAATTAAATAATAAAATGGTCGGAATCTAATTCTCTTATCCCCAGTGGAGTCGCCACTGTGGACGAAGGGGTGTTCGGCCCAAGCGCCTAAGCTCTAGCGACCACGTCACTGCTACAATTTAAAGCTAGGGAACATGCATTAGCCTTATTCGGCACAGCGGAGAATGAAGAGTCGCCACCTGAGTTGGTTCGTGATCGCCTTTTATATTGTGATGGTCAACTCAATTCCTGCTACTAGAGTATTTATCATCATTACCCAGACAATTCTAGGTTCGGAATAAGCATCCCAAAAAGCGCATTTTATTATTTAATTATCAAGTGAAATTATTGATTACTTATTTTAACAAGCAGCATGTGAGGGAAAGCGTATAACAATCAATGAATTAAATTTCACACAAAATTGTAGTGGATTTAATAGCAATGATCCCTAATTGTTTCTAGCCCAATTTTATTATTAGCCCGGCTTGTTAATCCTAATTACATAAAAAAAATTGGCAATGTTGATTTCTATTCATTTTTATTTCCAAATGATTCCCAAATATTTATTCCTAATTTATTACATACAAAAAATATTAAAAATTAGTTTCTACATATTTTATTTCCTAATTAGTTAATTAAAGTTTGCACATTAATTAATTAAGATCTAATAAAGTAAATGTTTGATGGATTATATAAAATATTACAAAGTAGTTAACAAAATATGGAAATAAATCAAATACATTCAAACTTAAAGAAATGGAAGGGGAAATGATTTTCTACCAATTTTATCTAAAATTACCAACTTTAATTATTCATTTTAATTATTCCTAAATCATGCAAATAGGTGATGAAATAATAAAAATACAATATAATGGTACAAAAAAACCATTACAAATTACAAATAGATATAAAATAAATGCTATAAAGTAAATCCTATAGAAAGAAAAAGGGAAATGAGTTTCTAGATTAATTTTAGCAATTACCGAATTAATAAATTAATCTAATTTAACCCTAATTAACTAAAGAAAGTGAAAAATCTGAAGTCCCGGGATGAACAGCAGATCGGTCTTGTGGGAATGACCGATCGGCTATCCAAGAAGGACCGATCGGCTCTAGGTCGTGATCCTGCACAGAAATTGTTAGTTGACTACAAAACAGAAAATAAATTTAATAAATTATGGGAATTATCCCAAACATTATAATATACTTATTATTATGCTAAAATAAAGTAAATACTA
Organism: Bocquillonia castaneifolia; assembly: GCA_948193215.1. Taxonomy (NCBI): domain Eukaryota; kingdom Viridiplantae; phylum Streptophyta; class Magnoliopsida; order Malpighiales; family Euphorbiaceae; genus Bocquillonia; species Bocquillonia castaneifolia. The sequence goes on from CANYLF014151507.1 coordinate 14,748, forward strand.
CATAAAAACACATAAAACTTATGAAGACTATAATCAAAATACCCAAACTCATAAACTAAGTTAAGAAAGAAAATAATGACATAAACTAAATTAATTCATGCAAATAAATTATTCTAGACTATCCAACATATAAATAAAATGCAAAATCAACAAGAAAAAACTAAGATTAGTCATCAAAACACAAGGTTAAAACATAACAACATAAGA
>CANYLF014152598.1:0-12611 GCA_948193215.1 Bocquillonia castaneifolia
CTTCTAGCTAAGAAAACTCTTCACTCTCAAGCTTTAAGATTTCAAAAATGGAGTTTGGAAGAAGAGGAAGAAGAAGAACGTAAGAAGATGAAGAAAATGTGAAGAAAAGAGTTGTAGGATTTTAAGTGTAGAGATTTCCCACTAACACCAAATATCTTATTATTATTTCATGCCCTCTTCCTTCCTCCAAGTGCCACTTGTCTCTTTGACTCTCATAAGGACACTTGTCCACCTTCTAGATTTACTTTCCCTACACCACTCCTCATACTTATTTCTACTAACTATCTAATCCAACTCTCATACTTCTTTTACAAGTAGCTCCCTTAACTTTTCTTACAACTAGGTCCTTACTACCCCAAACTTCCATAACTTAGATGCTCTCTAAAATATACTTTACCAATCAATATTATGTAATGCATTAAACACAATTATGGTGCAAATGATATGATATGATTAAGGTTTATTCCCTAATCTAGAAACTAGTCTGTGACACTCTTCCTTTTTCTCTCTTTCTTTCTCTTCTCCCCTTTTTTTTTCTTTCCTTTCTCCCTTTGGCCAACTTCTTCTTCTTATCCATTTTTTTTTAGTATTGTTTGTTTTATTCTTATTGGTCAATTTAAAGTTAAGTTTGACTTTTTAACAAATTATAAAAAAACTTACAATTTCACCCTCAAACAATCAAACACTACCAAATAACCACCTCCAACTATTATTTCTTTCAATTACACCCCTCCTACACTTAATCATCAATGAATAAACCATAATCAATAAAATTAAACATACTAATGAGGCCAACTAACCACTAATGCATGTAATTAAATTTGGGGATGTTACAGTGGATGTAGGAAATTTGTTATCCGAACTACTATAAATCTCTTGTGGTTTCTTTCCTTCTTCTTCACTAATCTCCTGCGTTGTTTTTGTAATTTTTATTTTCGCACCAATTCACCCCATTTATATTACAAGTTCCATCTTTATTTATCGTGAATTATTCCTACAATCATATGCATTTGTATATATATTAACAATAATATCAAATAAATTAGATTACCATACTCATAACATGATTTTATAAACTTATATAGTTTAATTCAAAATCTCTAAATATTTATTGTAGGGCTTAACCCTATTTTACTTAACATAAGTCTTTGAAATTCATAAGCCATAACTCTTTACATATCCAACATATGTTAAAACTGATTTACATACAATTCATTGAAACTTTAATCTATAATTTATATACTATATACTTTAATAAAATCTTATTTTAAACCTATCAAATTCATATTACTTTATTCTTAAACTAATAGTCATAGTCATATATGATTAACATGCCAGTGTGTTCATATACTTTAACTAATATTAGTTTGATAATTTTTCTATGCTCAATCTTATATTTTTATCTAAATTATAATTTTCCCACATTGATTCCATAAACCCTAACTCTTTTTTTTTTTAAAAGAGGAACCCTAACTCATTTATATGCTTGATATGATGTAAATTTATAAAATTACTTACCTTTTAAAGTATAATCAACCAAAAAGATGAAGGGACGCATGTATGAGAGTTTCTCTCTCTAAACCCTTTTCTTTCCCTCTCTAGATTCTTTCATCTTTTTTTTATTTATGGGAGAATATTTTATCTTCTTCACTCAAACATCCATGGAAGATAATAAAGTAAAAGAAATTATATAAACTAGGGTAAATGTTTTGGTGACTTGGTTTTTATTCTACTTTGTTTGTACTTGGTCTTTATCGTCGTCGAATAGTTTTAAACACTTTCATCAACTGTGATAAATACCAAGTACAAACAAATTAACCCAAAAACCAAGTTATTATAAAATTTACTTATAGACTAGTTCAATATCTATTCCTCTTTATTTCTCCTATCTTATTTTCTCTCTACCTCTCTTCCATTCCTTCTTCTTTCTCTTTCCTTTCCTTTTCTCTTTCTCACTTCCTCTCTTTCCCCTCTATCTTCTTCAACCTCCACTAACTATTAAAAACAAATTAAGAAAATACATAATTCTTGTCTCCTGCACAACAATAAAAAAAAATAAGAAAACTTACCTTTTTAATCATTTAGATATTTATCATTTTACAAAATAACTCTTATCAGAACTTGCTTTGCAATTTTACCTTTTATATGAAGGGACTTGATTGCAATAATTTTTAATTAAATAATTGAATCATATAATAAATATTTAATGGTTAATAATCAGTTAATTAAATAGTTAATACTTTCAAATAATTACTTTAATGTCAATTTAATTTTAATGCAATATGTACAAAGGATCCTGCACTGATTTTTTTTTCTGTGCCAAATAAGGAATGGCAAAATGACGTCGTTTGGTAAATTTCCCCCCATTATTTTTTTGGAGTTTGGAATAATAAAGAAGCTTGCAGCGGGTTTAGAACCTGGTGATATTGTCTTTAGTTTGGGCCGTAAATTAGAATATCTATCGTGCTTTGCTCATAAAAAATATAATACTATCTTTATCTTTGCACCTTATTTTATAGCATTAGTTCCAACTTCACATCCTACCATATCCATACAAATATCAAACTAAAAAGAGACATGAAATTTTTTGGTTAATTATACTTGCACTTGATCGATCAACAAAAATTTCTTTCACATGTTACTGTGCATGAATATATATGAAGTTTAATAAAATTACAGATAAAATTACTAAGCTAATGTAATTATTTGCTCAACATAGTTAACCAATTTTATTAAAACAGGTCCTGCTCAATACATTTGTTTTTTTTTTATGTTTTACTGTCATATCTAGGGTGTGCACAGTTCGATTCGATTTGGTTTGAATTATCAAAATCAATCATTTTTGGATTATAGAAATATGAAACCAATCCAAACCAAACCAAATAAGTGTCTAATCCAAAACTAAACCAACCAAATGGTTCAGTTTATTTTGGTTCAGTTTGATCGGTTTTAATTCTTTTTTCTTTTTAATAGTTATAAATATTTATTATATTAATATATATTTCTTATATATTCCTATACTTTTTTTTTAATTTTTTAATACAAATTTACATACTTTTATATACATTTATCATATTTGATTGGATATTTATCATATATATATATATATATATATATATATATATATATATGAAAAATAATTAAAGACATATATAAATCTAAATATTAAAATATCAAAAAATAAAATTTGGTTTTCGATTTTGTGCTGTTTGGTTCAAATTTTTAATCTATGAATCCAGTCCAAAATTAAAAACCAAAATTTTTCATTATTTCAAACCAAACCAAACCAATTCATTTTAGTTTAATTAAATTGGTTCAGTTTGATTCGATTTTTTCAGTTTGGTCTGATTTTCTCACCCTAGTCATATCCAATAAATGTTTATTCTTCACTTTTTAAAAATAACACTCTCTTTGTGTTGTAAGGTGACTTAATTATTATGGTAGTTTCATTTTACCATTTGATTTAATGATCTTGTGTTTTTACTTTCTTAATATTTCTAACCTTTAAATTTATAGGACAATGTTGAATTCCTACTGGTGGGGTACGGGAATAGATGGCAACCGAGGTGTTCATTGGAAAAATTGGGACAAGCTTAGTGCAAAGAAGCATCACGGGGGGTTAGGTTTCAGAAAACTTCATCTTCACAACATTGCTCTCTTGGGGAAACAAAGTTGGAGGCTCCTCACAAACACATCTTCATTGGCGGATAGAATTTTAAAAGTGGTACTATCCTAATTCGAGTTTCTTGAATGCTTCTCTAGGTTCTAATCCAAGTTTTGCTTGGAGAAGCATCATGGCAGCTCAACCAGTACTAAAGGCAGGCTGCTTGATTAGAATTGGGAATGGGAATAGCACTTGTGTGTGGGGTGATCCCTGGTTAATCAGTGAGGTGAACGATCATCAAATTATGGTGCAGCCCCGATTGGTATGCAGCAGATGACAGTTAATGAACTCATGACCTGTGATTCTTAGTCATGGGACTTTGCTATTCTTCGTGATTTGTTTCTGCAGGAGGAAAAAGGATAGGATTCGTGACATTTCTTTGCCTCTTTTTGATCACCAGGATGTTTGGAGATGGAACAAAGAGAGAAAAGGCCTGTATACGGTCAGGTCAGCCTATAATCATCTCCTTGCTAATGAACAGAATGATGGACAACAGGTACAACATAGCTATTGGAAGAGGATTTGGTCTTTGGAAGTCACTCCTAAAATTCGAAACATGATTTGGAGGATGTGCAATAATTGTTTGCCTACGAAACAGATGTTGAAATAAAGAGTGTAGTGCAAGATGATTTAAGTCCTTGCTGTTTGTTAGTCATTGAGAGTTCAGCTCATGTGCTTTTTAAATTGTGTAATAGCAAAAGAATGTTGGGCCAGTGCAAGTATTGATAGGATATGGGACCCTGGTGGTGATGTGCTAACCATATGGAAGCAAGCAGTTGATATTCTTCCAAAAGATCTCTTGAATGTTTTTGCGATGGCAGTTTGGGAAATTTGGAATGTACGTAATTCTAAGGTATGGACAGACAAGTCAGTTTCGTGTTTAGGAGCAGTCACTCAAGCGAAACAATCCCTGGTGCAGTGGCAATCAACCCGTATAACTCACAAAAACACTTTAGTTTTGACTGTAGCTGACGGAGCGGTTAGATGGACTCCACCTGGTCATGGTCGACTGAAATGCAATCTTGATGGTGCTATGTTCACTTCATTTGGTAAGTCAGGGGTTGGCTGTGTATTGCATAATCACCATGGACACTTTGTAGTAGCAAGAAGCAGGTCTTTCTCGATTGTTTCAGACCCATGTATAGCCAAGGCAATCAGTTGTAAGGAAGCTTTGTCATGGGTCAAAAGTAATGGTCTTTCAGCAATTGACTTTGAGACAGACTCTCTCTCTCTCGTCTTTGCCTTGCGTAATTCTAAGGAGGACAGATCGGAGTTTGGTATGACTATTAGTGATTGTAATATGTTATTACGCTCGATTGAGTATAACGCTATTTTCTTTGTTAAACGATCTGCGAACACGATTGCTCATAGGATTGCTAGAGCATCAGTTTCTATAATAGATCCTCAGGTTTGGTGGGATTCTCCACCAGATTTTCTGGCTGATGTTAATTTCCTTGAAGTTTAATGAAAGTTATTTGGTTTTCTCAAAATTTATAGGACAAAATGGCTAAATACATATTAAAGAAAATAATTACCCTATGTTATATAGAGAAGTGTGTGTATCAATTCAAGTGGGGGCTGGACCTATGCTCAAGTGCCAAACAATCAATTGTAATCCTTCAGCTTTATTTTTGATCTGCATGTGCTTAGGGAGCTGAAGCAGTGTTTTATTGCATTGCATGAGCTTTATTAAAGGCCCAGCACATCATGCTGATTATTCAAGGGTCAAAGCCCTTTGTGTAAAAAACTGATGGCACTTCTTTTATTGAGTTTGCTGCTCTGTTTTAGGGGGGGGGGGGGGGGGGGGGGGGTGGGGGGTGGGGGTGGGGTGGGTGGTGTGAAGTTGAAAGGTGAAAAAGTTGCGGATAATAATTCATCAAAAGGGCCGTACCATACCAATAGTCCTACCAAAAATCAATAGAGCTACCATTTCCAATAATAAAGTGAGGAGAATCAAGAAAACACTGCCAAATCTTTCCATCAAGCATGCAAAGTTCTCTAATTCCCCTCCATAGATGACACATCCGAAATACTTGGGAGAAGAATAAAGAGAATCCTTAGAAGAAACACTAGATGTGTAAGAAACAATAGAATGCCAAAAGGAGTGAGAACTAGAATCCCTTAATTTCCAAAGTCATTTCATCAACAAGGCTGCATTTCGGATTAGAAGAGGATAAATACCTAACCCTCCATTCAACAATGGTGTGCAAATAGTGCTCCAAGACACTCAACATAAACCTTTAGTAGTAGAATCCCCTTTCCATAAAACATTCCACTTTGAGCTATACAGTCGCAACATAATAAACTTCAGCGTGCTATAAAGAGACATGTGAAAGATAGACAAGGTAGCCAATATCGACTTAATAAGAGCTAGATGCCCTGCATATAGCAATGAAGTTCCTTTCCAAAGAGAAAGCTTTCTCTTAAAATTACCAACAAGAGACTCTCAATCTTTAACAATAAGAGACTTAAAAGATAGGGGTAAACCAAGATAATGAAAAGGAAAAGGTTTCTACCTTACAACTGATATTTGCAGCATACCTAGAAGTGAAAGAGCTATCCACATGAGTGTCAACAAGAGAGCTCTTCTGTTAGTTAATGCGAAGGCTTAAAATAATCTCAAAGCATCTCATAATTATGACTTGATTGTAGAGTTATTTTTTCTTGTGCAGGAAGAAACAAAAGAGTGTCATCCGTAAATTGTAAAATGTTAATCTTAGGACTAGAAGCATCTAGTTGAACCCCTTGGATAAATCCTAGCTCCATGACTTTGTCCATAAACCTCTTCAAAACTTCAACAGCTATAACAAAAGGCAAGGGGGAGAGAGCCTCCCCCTGTTTAAACCCTCATGAGATCAGAATAGGATCCGTTAGAGAACCATTTACAAGAATTAAAGTGGGAGAGTTATTCCAACATCCATTAATCCAAGAAATTTAAGTACGGGAGAAACCCATTTTCTTCATTACAAGAGACATATAATTCCAAGAAACACTGTAAAACGCCTTTTGAAAGTCTAGCTTTAGTAAAAAAGAAGGCTTTCATTTCCTGTGAAGGAAGTGAACAATTTCCCAAGCAACAAAGGAGCACTCGTGCAAATTTTTTCCTTTCATAAAAGCAAACTAGGAATCTGAAATAATACTAGGTAACACTCTCTTAAGTTTAATAAAAAGAGTCTTGGACAACAATTTTTAAACACCATGAATTAGACAGATAGGTCTAAAATCCTTCAATAAAGACGAGCCTGCTACTTTAGGAATAAAAACTATGAAGGAGTGCTTCATATCTTTTAGAATCAAGCTAGACTCATGAAACCGATTGAATAGACTATAGAACTAAGATTTCATGAATGGCCAAGCACACTGGTAAAAATAAAAGTTGAAACCATCTAGACCCGGTGCTTTATTCTCATCACAGGATTTCAGAATTGCTAGAATTTTTTCTTCAGAAAAAGGCTCAACTAATAAATGATTAGTATGATCATCAACCACATCAAAAGTCAAACCATCAAGAGAGAACTGAATAGCAATACTAGCAAAAAATAATTTTTCATAGAACTTAAAACATGTCTTACTTTTTTGGGATCCAAGAAGGTCTCACCATCATCCTCAATAGAAATGATCTAATTGCAGTGATAATAAGAAGAAGCAGTTCTATGAAAAAAGTTTTTATTATCCCCCACGAGTGTCCATTTAACCCTTGATTTTTAGTGCCATATCGACTCCAACTGAGATTTCGTCTTACAAAAATCAACCTTGAGAGCCAGAACCAAATTCTTAACCTCCTCCTCCATAGGCTGAGAGGCTGTAGACTCAATGGAAATAATTTTGCTTTCTGTTTAAATCCCTTTCCACATTGCCAAAAACTTCAAAATTCCATGCCCTGACCCAATCACGATGTAGTTTGAGCTTGGAAACAAGGCCTTGGGTAGAGTCGAATGAGTTGATCTCATCCCAAGAATTATGTATAAATTTGGAGAAGACATTATTACCCCCACCAAGCATTGAGGGATCGAAAAGGCTTAGGACCACAATCCAAAAGATTAATTAACCGGAAGAGGATTGGAAAATGATCTGAGAGAATGCAGTCGATAGTTGAGATTGACATAAAAGGCCACAGAGAAAAGACATTCATGGAAGCAAAACATCAATCAATCCTAGAATCTGCAATAGAATTTCTCCACGTAAATTGATGACCGTGAAAAGGCAATTCAATCATCTTTGCTTCATTAATAAAATTCTGAGAATCCATCATAAAGGATGTTGGCCTAAGTGCTTTCAATCTAACTTATTTTGAGCTTAAAAACCTTAACTAAGTGTTTGACAAAGTTTCCAAGTGTGTAAGATGAGTTTCAAGACATAAAATCAAGTATGGAAAAAGTGACCCATAAATCACGCTCGCAACAACTTTCATCACCCCCGTGATGACCATCATGCCTGGGAGCTTTTGCAATCGCCCCAATGACCAAGTGCCCTAAAAAGTGCTAAACCTTTAGTTTCTCAAATGTAAGGAGTTGCGCCCGCAAGCCACACCATCGTGCTCATGATGAAGTGCACCAAAAAATGCTAAAACTTCTGTTTCTCAAATTGCACGTGATATGATCTGGTTGCCCCCACGACCATGACTGCCTCAGTAAATCACGCCCGTGATATTCTTGTCACCCCCGCGATTCCTGTACAAAAAGATTCAAAGCATGCCTCAAGCATAAAGATCGAGCCCGTGATGATAGGATCACCCCCGCGATTGAATTCTAGAAAGAAATAGTAGCCACAACCTTATCTACGCAGTTTGGTTGCCACCGCGACCAAGTCTCCACGACACCTAGAGGAAGGAACTGGATTTAAGAGTGTATCGCCCCAACGATCACTCTATAATCAAGGTCACCTTTCCATCCATAGCTCTATCACGCCAGCAACCTGAGACATCATCCCCGTTACCCAGTTTGGATCTCGAGGAAAACTAGCCGTTGGAGGAGATTATGAATATGGCACCCGCAACCATGACTTCACGCCCGTGATCTGACACCTTGTAGAGCATTTAATGTAGATTTTTCAAGATGTTAGAAACAACTTTAGACATGTTTCTAACAGCTAGTTTTGGGTATTTTAGATATAAATACCCATCATAAATGTGTCTCAACTAAGCATATTAATTCTTTGATAGATAAACTCTTTCAAATTTTTTTTCTCTTTATACTTTAAGCATTTACTATAGAGTTTGCTTGCGTGTGGGTAGTTAGAACTCTAGAGAATTTGCTGCTTCAGTTTAGTGGTCATTCTACCTTGTACTAGTGTCAATTTTTTACGAGTTGGGGAAACTCTAGGGTTGGGTTTTGAGTTAGCCTTGTAAAACTCATTTGTAAAGGTGGAAGATAGCCTTAGAAATCTTCATTGTAAAGGTAGTGTGATAGCCTTGTAAATCTCACATTGTAAAGGTCGGAGATAGCCTTGTAAATCTCCATTGTAATCCATTTATGGTTAGTGGAAACCCAAAGAGAGTCTTTGGGAGAAGTGGATGTAGGTCAAGTTAGGACTGAACCATTATAAATTCTTGTTAATTCTTCAAAGCATTTTTTATTTTCTAATTCCACGCCAATTCACCCCCCCCCCCCCCCTCTTAGGTATTTCAATTGATATCAAAGCCTTGTAGATCATATATACCTTAAGTGGGAGTTTAAAGATCATAAAAATTGTCGGATGATAGCTTTGGGAGCTTGAGACCTTATTTCGATGGAAATGACTATCCATATTGGAAGTTGCATATGTAATGTTTCTTGGATAGTAACCAAATCGATGTTTGGGATCAAGTTCTAACGGAATGGACTCTACTAACCACAACCGTAGGCAAGGTGACTACAATGCTTGAAAGGAAGGATTGAGTGGATGCAAACAATCATAAGAACCATAAATCTATGTTTATTCTTCTTGGTTCTTTATCTAGAGAGGAATGTGCTAGGGTACAACATTGAACCACCACCTATTCTATTTGAAAAACATTGGCAAACTACCATAAAGGCATAACAGATGTGAATAACAAGAGAATTGAGCTTTTTGTCTACCAATATGAGTCCTTTAAAAGGTTGGCCGATGAGAATGTCACCACACTCACCAACCGACTTTCAGCTTTGATGGAAGGGCTAAGAAACTTGGCAAAATCTATAGCCCGTAAGAGGTCAACTAGAATATTCTTAGGTTTTTGCCTAGAAAAACGTTTGAGGCAAAGATTGCTTCACTTGAAGACTCCAAAGACCTTGCCACTATGAGAACTAATGAGCTCATAGGTAATCTCCTAATTTATGAGATGAACTATGATGATGACAAGCTGGAAGCAAGTGAGAAGAAAGAGGAAAAAAGGAAGACAATTCATCTTAAAGCCTCTTAAGAGCATGATGATGAGCCCAAGAAAGATGAAGCCAAGGATGGCCCTAATGAACAACTTGTATTGCTCTCCAAGAGAGTGATAAGGATGATCAAGGAAAGAGAAGGGTCATCTAGCAAGGGCAAAGATAGAGGCAAGGGAAAGGATAGAAGGAGAAGCAAAGAAGTCTCCAAGAAGAGTGGCTCCTCATTAAAGCACTATGAATATGGCAAGAAAGGGCATATCAAACTGAAATGTCCTACACTCCAAGGAAGGCACGATAAGAGTTTTAAAGTCGGTTGGGATGAAAATGACCAATCATCATCCTCTTCACAAGAAGATGATGAGAGTGAAGATGAGAGTGAGGACGAAACTGCCAATCTTGCTTTCATGGCCATTGACAACTCTTCTAGTGAGGTAAATGATTTTTGCCTATCATCTATTCCTTCTTTTACTTCCGATTGTGATAGTGATGATGATAGTGATGAGGATGATCTCATTAAATTCATCAAGGAGCTTAACTCCTAATGCACTCGCTTCTATTGTGAAATGGTTAAAGCTCAAAAGCTTTATGAAGCAAGTAATAATGAAATTAATGAGCTAAAAGCTCAAGTAGATGCATTTAAGCTTTCCAAGGAGTGCTTAAAGGTCAACTACTTGCATCTCAGCTAAAAGTCTCTTGAATGATGACTCTTTCATAAGAGAATGAATCATTGAAAATTGAGGTGGAAGAATTGAGAATCCATTGCCAAGTTCACAAAGGCAATGAGAATCTTGATACCTTATTGGTGTCACAAAGACCTCCCCTTATGAGACATGGCTTGGGATTTAATGAATGCTCAACTTCTTGTGGTGACTCTAGAACTACATTTGTTAAATCATCATCACTATCACAAACCTCAAGTGTCAATGTGGCTAAAACTAAGGGACGGAAGCCTAAGTTAAAGTAAGGAGATAAACAATCCAATGGTTCGTTGGTCAAGAGGACTAACAATTCTCAAGGCAAGCCTCAAGGCAAACCCAAGGGCAAGCCAATTCCTAAAGGCCAAGGTCCTATGAAAAATCACACAAATTTAAAGGTCTTAAGCAAAAGGACCTCCTCTCCTAAAATCCAATGTTACTATTGCATGAAACATGAAAAAAATTAATGTGTTTTTCCATGTAAGGAGGGAGCACCTTAGCTTAGGAACTTTTATTTGTAGGTATGCTTGAAAACCACAAGTGGAGCAGATGAATGGTATCTTGATAGTGGATGCTCCAAGCACATGATCGGTGATAAAAAAAAACTCTTCTCCAAGCTTGAGAAGAAAAAGGGTGGATCGGTCACATTTGGTGGTAATGCCAAGGGTAACATAATTGGAATTGGCACCATTGGTAATGATTCCTCTACTTCTATTGAAAATGTGCTTTTAGTTGATGGTTTAAAGCATAACCTCCTCAGAGTAAGTCGATTGTGTGACAAAGGTTATAAAGTTACTTTTGATTTCAATCCATGCTTAGTCACCAAGTCATTAGATGATAAAGCCGTATTCAAGAGTAAAAGATCTAACAATGTCTACACAATTGTCCTACACAATCCTACTAACCAAAATGTGAAGTGTATTGTGTCTATTAGCAATGATGCTTGGCTTTGGCATAGAAGGCTTGGGCATGCTAGTATGGAATTGATTGAAAGCCTAAGCAAGGGGGAGCTTATTAGAGATTTGCCTAAGATCAAATTCTCCAAGGACAAGATATGTTAAGCTTGGCAAAAGGGAAAGCAAGTTAAATCCTCCTTCAAGCCAAAGAACCAAGTAGAACTTCTAGACCACTTGAATTACTTCATATGGATTTGGTTGGACCTTCACAAGTAGCTAGCTTGAGTGAAAACATACACCTATGTCATTGTTGATGACTACTCTAGATTTACTTGGGTTGCATTCCTTACTTATAAGAGTGATGCTTTTGAAACTTTTAAATGTTTTTCAAAACATGTTCAAAATGAAAAAAGGTTATTTCATAACTTCTTTGAGGAGTGATCATGGAAAAGAATTTGAAAATGAAGCTTTTGAAATTTTTTGTTCTAAAAGAGGTATTTCCCATAACTTTTCATGTCCAAGAACTCCTCAACAAAATGGGGTTGTAGAAAGGAAAAATCATACATTGATTGAGATGGCTACGACAATGCTCAATGAGTATGGTTTACCAACCTACTTTTGGACAGAAGCTATCAACATATCGTGTTACATTTGAAATCATGTTTCAAAAAGACCTATATATTTTGAACAAAACCCTTTATGAGTTATGGAATGGTAAACCACCCAATATTTCATATTTTAGAGTATTTGGTTGTAAGTGTTACATTCTCAATACCAAGGACTATCTTGGGAAATTTACATCCAAAACAGATGTAGGAGGCTTTTTAGGCTATTCCAACTCAAGCAATGCTTATAAAGTCTTTAACAAAAGAACTCTAGTAGTTGAAGAGTTCATGCATGTTACCTTTGATGAATCTAGTAAACTTAATCTTGTGAAAGGTATTTCTTCTTGTGATGATGTTGTAGTAACCTTGAAAAGCTAAACATTGATGGAAATGAGCCTCAAAGTTCAAAG
>CANYLF014154663.1:0-12650 GCA_948193215.1 Bocquillonia castaneifolia
ACAAATGCATGCACGGGTAACATAAGGAATAATATCCTTAAGCTTCCTACAATTGGAGGCATCGGCGTTGGTCTTTGACTTGAAGTGATGCTCCTCGTTTGACATGGTGGAGATGATGTTGACAGTAATTGATTAGCTCTAGGGATTAAAGAATATAAAGAAAGGGAAGTAAAGAGAAAAGGAAGAGGATATAGAGTAATGGTAGAGATGGAGAGGAAAAGAAAAAAAGATGAAGAAGAGAGAGGCAGCAAAGAAGAGAAAAAGATATGGAAGGGATGGTCGGCAGAGAAGACAAAAAAGAAAGAAAATGAAGGTTAGGTTTTTTTTTTAAGTTAAATTAAGGTTAGGATTAGATTAGACGAGTTCACTGATGGCTGTATTTTTTTTTTTTTTTGTAGATGGAAGGAAGAGTCGAGTGGGAGGAAGGTTGGGAAAAGGGTTTTGATTTGGTGAGGGCAAATACACAATGGTTTTAGTTATGCTGTGACGTGAAAAACAACCACGTGTCTATCAAGTTAAAAATATTTAACTCTGTCAATGAGTTGGACAATGAGGGGCTTAGATTTGCAGTATAAGTTATTTATCAAGAAAAATGCTCCAAAAAATACATGAGGGGCATATCCGCTCTTCGACACAAACATTAGGAGTATAAATGCACCTTTGCCCTATGTTATATTTGCCGTATCTTATGTGTTCATTTTGTAAAACAAAACCACACGATTTTATCTAGATAAAGAAAAAAAATGTTAAAATAGTCCATAACCTCCCCAGTGGACAAAAAAGAATTGAGAAGTGTTAGTGTTCGATGTGTATAAAAATAACCCATAAAATTAATAATGAAAAAGTATTAAAAAATATATAGTGTATTTATATCATTTTTCATTTAGTGGTGTGTGGTTTTTTTTGATATGTAATATAAATTTTTTATACTATAATACATATCAACTATTGTCACTAATATTTTTAATAATATATGACTAATATAATATACAATTTTAAGTATAAAATATTTTATGTGGTTTATTATTAATGTATTGATTAAAAATTTAAATAAGTTTTGAATTCATTTTGTGATTTTTAATAATTAATTTGTTATTTTGATCATAATTAGCTAACTTATTAATTAGAGAAAATTGTGTTTTATAATAAATTTGTCAATTTTTTTGTTATAAATATTATTCATTAATTAGTATAATTTTGTGAATTGCAATGATAAATTTATTTTATATATATATAAATTTCTTGATATTTTTTAAGTTGTTTTTATTATAATTTTTTCTTATAGTTTAGGTTTTATAATCATCTATAAAAAAATTGAACTTTAGAATAAAAAGAAGTTAGAAATCTAAAATCACCATAAAATTTATTCTGAATGGCATAATTATCGATTCAAACCTCCACAAAAATCTCGCCCCTTCCCAACATTTTTGACTCGGTCACCACATAAAATTATAATTTATAATTTTGTTATACATTATTATTCTTCGCGTCGAATTAAAGTTAGTAACCGGCAAATTAATTTTAACTCCCTTTAATTAGAAATCCTGGCTCCCACACTCTGTGTGTGTATATATATATAAGATAAAATTGTCTGACCAAGTGATTAAAAATGATTTTATTTATTAATTTCTTAGAAATTAAATTAAATTTCATCTTATAAAAGAATATTTTTAATTTAAGCTTTATGAGCTAGTTGTAAACCACAACTCAAAGGGACACCAAGTAACATTTCCTAATTCCTATATTCTCTTGCGGGCTGCAGCCGCTTCTCTTTGGTTTCGGGCAGCCTTAAACAAAACTTAAACCTCATCTTCTTCTTGCACTGAGGTGAGTTCTCAACCTTAAGGTTTTTATTTCTCATGCAGCTATACTTTCCTGTTGACTTAGTAGTCTGTCTTTTTTTTAAAAAAAAAAAAAATTAAATCTCTTATCATTTTTTTTAAGTCTAAATTCATGTATTTAGGTCATGTTTCCGCTTCTTCTTTTATTTTACATTTTTATGAGATCACAAATCTTGTCCAATTTTGTCAAGTTGGGTTTTTAATCTAGATGGAATTACTCATTTTGGGAAATCTGAATTAGATGTGGTTTTTGTTATAATGTATGGTTTGTAAATACTTGGATACTTCTTTTTTCTTTTCTTTTTTTTTTTTTTTTAATTTGGTACTTGTATTTGTGAGCATAAGAATCATTTCGGCTCTTCCGATATTTCATTATGCCTCTTCATCCTTTCACTGCCAATTATATCGCTTGCTTGGGAAAGTGAGTCCTTAAGCAGAAAGGAGCACTGAATTTTTATTAAGGAGTTCAAAATCCCTGTTTGAAATTTGCAGCATGAAGAGAAAATTAAGGAGTTCTGAAATTATTATTGATGTTTTAGACAATTAGTCGGATTTGATTTTGTTGTACTGAATTTTTATTACCTCCATTTGATGGATGTCCTTGGACAATTGGATATATATATATATATTATGTTTGGTTGAATTATCAAGTGTGCCCATGTTTTGGATTTTTAATCACTGTACTTTATCAAATTTTGTTCATTTCAGTGTGTTTTGTTCATTTATTAAGTGCTAAACGATCTCTCTCTCTCAAAAAAAAAAAAGTGCTAAACGATCCAGGTTCTAGCTCGGCTCCTTTAGCACTTAAACTTAAACGAACTGAGCTTGGTTCGAGCTTCCCAAAACATAAATGAAGCAAGCTCAAAACTCGAAGCTCGAACGGAGCTTGAGCTTGACATTTTAAAAACCGAGTCGAACCTCAACATGCAAAAGCTCGGCTCGGCTTGATTACAGCCCTAGTGTATTCTAGTCTTTCTCTTTCATAAATGTGGATGCTTATTTGCTTTGTTGATGTAATCTTTGCAGTAACAATGTCGAATATCGTACTCTTTGAGGATATTTTTGTTGTTGATAAACTTGATCCTGATGGTAAAAAGTTTGATAAAGGTATGTTGTTTAACTTTTCATTGCTATTTTTGTCCTTTTCTTTTACAATGGCTATAGTTCTCCACAATGATGACAATATCTCCTGCTTTCTGATTTTTCAACGCATTCTGGGCATCCTTGTGCCACATTTTTGGCTTATGCTAGGTCATTTAATCTCATTTGTTTAATCAAGTCATCAGACTTTTAATTTTTGTGCATTATTTGATGAAATTAAGATGCAATTAAGGCTTAGGTGAGCTGAGTTCAGTATGCACCCACTTAAGCATGCAGCTTCCTTTTCTCCTTGTCAACTCAAAACTCACCTTATTGAACTAAGGTTGTGCCAGTTTTGACTTTTCTGTTAGTAATTCTCAATTTTGATGATCATGTGTACTTCATTTACTTCCCTCCATGCAATAGACAAGAATAAAAAGAACTTGACTCATCATATTATTTCAGCCGATGAGAAACCAATGATAAGCAGGATGGAAGATCTTAGGGAAATTAAAGCGTTACATTAATGGTCCAATCTGCATTTGACAGCTCTCTTATTGTAACTAGATCACGTGACCATTTACTAATTCCAGTGTATTCATTGGTATATATTCCATGTGCTATACTTTCAAGTTTATCCCAACAGCATGTCAATATGCAAGCTGTTCCTGCTAGGAACAAACCTAAAGTTGATTAGGAATTATGATTTTTTTAAGTACTTCCACTTTAAAGAATTGCAGTCTTCATTGAAGATATTTTGTAAGTTCTATGGCATATTGGCAGAGCTGAACTCTTTAGCAATAGGAAATTTGTATAGAAGAAGTTGTTTATGACAAACATAGGAAATTGGCAGGTAAGTTGTATTCTTGAATAACAATATGATAAGTCTATGTTGGCCTGTTGGGTATCAGATCTTCACAGTATAAGAGTATAATTTATTTATTGTGCTCATTTCATGATAAAATACTTATCCCTTGTGTATTATACATTCTTATTTGTTACATGATATGTGCAAGATTTTAATTATTCATAAAGGAAAACCAAACGTAATATATTTGTATGATATTACTAGTCTTTTACTTATTTTGAATTATCCTTAATCATTGATGCAGATATTGCAAATTTACTATTTGCTTATTTATTTATGATTTATTCCTATACAGTGTCTCGTATTGAAGCACACAGTCAAAACTGTGACATGTTCATGCACCTCGATGTGAACATAGAAATATATCCTATGGCAGTTGGTGATAAGTTCACCATGGCATTGGCTCACACTCTAAATTTGGATGGAACACCTGACACTGGCTATTATAATGCGGTAAATCTCATTCCCCTGTTATGTTTTGCAGCATCATTGGTTCTAGAATTTCTTTGCAGTACATGATTGTGGTTCACTTACTTTTGGGTTCTTGGTTGTATATGCATTTCACCCATTGATATTTATTATCAAACCATAGCTTGCGTTATTGATTTCTTCAAGTGTTCACTATAAATAATTGTCTACAACTCTACATCCTTCTTTCCTTTCCATGCGTCTAGTTGTGCACTACACCATTACTTGGATTACTAAATAGCGTCCTTTCTAGAGATTGTTTTGTTCTTCTCATCAGTGTTACTTTAGCGGTGTCCAAGTTCATCAACTTTCGAGTGGCTTTTTTTATGTTCTGTTTGTGATACAAAATTTGAACCATAAGTATTTGTCTCATGTGATTTTGAGTGGTGTGCTTTGCATTTGTTGTTCAAAAGCTTCAGCCCTTCTTTTCAGCTGTAATTCTACATGTGCAATAATGAAAGAATCAGTTGAAGGTACTGCTTGGGGCTCTATATACATTTTGCACTATCATTCATGTAGTTAGGTTGCAAGGTGCACAAGAATGCGGTCGTAAATAAATCATCTAGTTGTTGGTGGGGATTGAGACTAGGCATGTTGAAGAGTCATCAGGCAGACAACTATGTGTTTTCCTTTAACTTATTTATTTTCTTGTGTAGTAGCATATCTGATTTCTTATTTCTTATATATGTTTCTGAAATCATATGTTGGATTACCCATATCGCAGTAATTACAGCAAAGATTACTGTAGTTTACAATGTTGACACCATTGCTTTGGCCTATGGTTCTTGAATTGTTTTCAGGTCCTGGGTGTTCTGGCCCAATGAACTTTCAACCTGTGGGAGTAAAATTGTGCAGCTAATGAATTATGCCTTTTGTGTAGGGAGCGAGGAAAACCCTTGCAGACAAATATGAATACATAATGCACGGGAAGTTATATAAGATATCAGAGGAGGGTTCAGGGAAAGCTGCTAAAGCGTACGTATCCAAACTTCGTCTCTTTTTTGTGGCAAACATGGTCATTGATTGGATCTTTATTGTTGCATATTTACTCTTGTATTTGACTGAGCTTATGAAAATTGACAGTCATATCAAAATCTGTTGTTTCTCTTTTTGACATATTGCTTGAGTTGGGACTTAAATGACGTTTTATTGCCTTGTTTTTGTTATATTTATATTTACTTTGGTTTGGTTGCAGGGAGATGTTAGTTTCATATGGTGGGCTATTGATGATGCTAAAAGGGGATCCATCTCATGTCTCTCACTTTGAGCTTGATCAGCGGTTATTTCTTCTTATGAGGAAGTTATGAAGCTCAGCCACCAGTTTGTCTCTGGAGCTGGCTGGATGACGTGATTGTTTACGTGAGGATTTATGTCAACTCGAACCAGTTGAGTGTGTGATTCTCTTGTGCGACTAAAGGTGTGAAAATGAATTGATGTTTGGCTTGACAGTGAATCAACAAGATCTTTTGAAATGGTTAATACCATCTAATTTACTATAAATTCTCTCTCGCTTGTAGTCAGCTTGTAACCAGCAAGACCTTTACCGTATCTTGTTGGTTTGCTTAAATTGATGATCTAGATGACCATAATAGCATGCCAACCTAGTTTATTAGGATGGCTGCAAACTCAGAATTTCATGCATAATTTGGTCCTAATTCTAAAAATTTTACGGTCACAAGTTGATGTTCGTATGTAATTATCACTTGCATTTGAAATCTCAATGCATAGAAAAACAAGATTTATTGAGACAAATGTGTGCTATCTAGACTTTATGACAGGCTCGGTTTGAATGCATTCTAGCTGGCTGTGAGCAAAAAGCTAATCAAATTTAAAAGACCCAATCAAATTGAGTCGAATTGATTGAATTAAATGTTTTTTTTTATGTTATATGGTTTGGTTCAATTTGAGATAATTTAAATGTTTAATTTTCACTTCAGGTTCAATTTGATAGGTTCTTTTGATTGAACTGAAAATTGAACTTTATTTTTCAATATATTTTTAATACATTATATATATAATAAATAATTGTAAAAAAAAAATGAAAACCAATTGAATAGAACTGATTCAAATTGAAATCTTGATTAATCGAATAGTTGGTTTCGTAACTTAAATAGATTGGTATGGTTCATGTGATTATAACTTGAAATTGATCGGTTTCGAGTTTTTTAAACCGAATTGCTCTCCTGGCTACAACAGTGCGCTGGAGAAAAGACAAGAACTTGAAGGGACCAAGAATTGAGAAGGAACGGAATGTTAATATTTATTTAACTTGGTGTTGCATCTTACAGACGTTAAAAACATCTATGCCCCTCGTAAAAAAAAACGAAAAAAACACATGTGCCAATTAGTAAATTTAACATTAATAGTGCTAAAGCAAATTGAAATTCTAAGTCTCTCTAAGCTTAGCTAACTGATAGAGATATTATAATCGACTTGGAAATTTAAGATTCAACTCCCCTCCCCCAATTATAAAAAAAAATCACAAAATAGAACCGGGATTTTCAGTTAGATTTTAATGAACACTGCTGTTGTTTCTAAATAATCGTTAATGTATTCATTTTTAATTGTCTGTTTACAAAACCAATGGTATATTAATTATATTTTTCAACTTCACTATTGCTTTAATTACAAGGTTTATTATAATTGCCCTATCTAATAAAAAATGTATTAGATGCATATTGTATTTTTTATGCTAAATTTAGCATAAAAAAAAATAAAATGTCATATTTAGAATGAATTTGAGTTTTATCTTCAATACAAAATGCTAACAGTAATTGTATAATTAAATATTATGGTAACTACCTTAATTAATTTAGCTATTGCTATGAATGAAAAAAATGGAAATAATTAGTGAAAATAGAAAGATAAGAAAAACATTAAAAAGGAAAGAAAAACATGGAAAAAAAGGAAATAATAATAAATACAATAAAATCAATAATGGTAATATGTAATTAAACATGGAATAATCATGAAATGTCAAAATTTGGCATATGCTATACTTTGTGCCAAATTTGGCACCAAGTATACCATATGCTAAATTTTGTACAATATTTAACACTACATTGGAGTCAAATTTTGAGACTTAATGTCAAATTATAGCATTAGCATTCCCTTTTAGCATTGCATTGGGATGCTCTTAGTATTATAATTATAAATTTCATAAAAGGATAAATTTCTCAAGATAAGTTTTATTAAAATTGAGTAATATTTAATGGTTTCTTAAATGATATGTATAACCTAAATAGACCATTATTTTGAAATAGATATTTGTACTAAAGTTAGACAACTTGTGACAAACAACTATCTTTACCCTTCGATCACAAATTTTATAATGTTCCGCTCGAATTAGGGGGGAAAAAAAAGAAGGGAATAACTTGAATTAATTTTAACAAAGAATTCTTAATTAATTTGTTTGTATAACCTTTGTTAAAGATAAAGGAAGACAAGATTTGCCTTAGATTTAATTTTAAAAAAGAAAATTAACAAGATGTTGATTACTTTGCTAGTGTGACATTCTTTGCTCCCTAGCTACATGATATAAAAACTAGAAGATGATCCTAGATTTTTATTTTTTTTTCCTTTCTAGACTTTAAAGAGATTTTTATAACTTCTGACAACACATATGTAAAAATAATCATAATAAAATAACGTATGATAGTAATCATAATATCATCATGAAATTTAGTGTTTTAGTATTAACAAAAGCGTGTATGTCCAGTATATAGTTGGTGAAGATTTGTTATAAAGTAAATAATAAATTGCTCATTCTATTCTCAAATATTTTACTTTTTAAAAAATAAGTCAACTTTATGATTACTTTAGATATAAAATTACTACAAAGCCATTCTTAAAATAACTACATAATATCATATATAATCAGATATCAAAATTAAATAAAAATTATGAGATATTTTTAAAAAAAATAATAATAACTGATAATATATATACATTTTTTAAAATTAACTGATAATGCAATAAGCACTTTTACTTTTTTTTTTTTTTGAAAATAACCGATCTATAAACAAAGTTGAAGCAACACATCTTAAGCATACATTTAATTTACAATGTGCATCATAGCGATTAGTGTTTTAAAAATATAAAACATACCAATTGATTCATTAAATGATTCATTTTTATTTCATAAGAAGTAAAAAATATATATTCTTTAAATAAATGTTACTTCCTTGTTATTTGACCTTTTTTTCTCCTGCATAATAATTTCAAATTTATAATAAATAGTATCAATTTTTTTAAATTCACAAAGCAGTAATATAAACTAATAATTATAAACATTGAAATTGATTAATTTTATATATGTTATTGATATTACAGGTTCCTAATATTTGTGTTAATAATTCGATGTAAGGACAATGAATTCGAATAAATAATGAATTTATGTTAATTTCAAGATTTTGTTGAAGGAGGATGCAAATACATACCCATTTCGTTCTTAAATATCTGTCATTTAAGGTTTGTGCACACATATTAAGAATAATCATCAAATCATCTACATTTTGAAAAAAATATTCTTATTGACTAAATTACCTTTTACCTCACTCTTCATTAATTACTTTATTAGTTGTAATTTATAGTGTTGATAAGGATAGACTGAGAAAGAGTGTCATTAAGGCTTCATTGGTTTTTATAAGCAATAGATAATTTGGGATAAAAAAAAGACTCTAAAATGACAGTTTTTGTGGAACGGAGGGAGTGGATTTTAATTATGTTCATTGAGTGACATCTATAGTCTCTAATCTATTTCTAACCTAATGAAAATTCTACCGAAAATTCAATAGAGTTTCCCCTATAAATATACCTATTTCCCTAAAAAATGGGACCGTTTCTGCAAATTAAAATGCATTTCTATATGTATCGCACAATGCCGGGCCAACCATAATTTACCCAAACTCAATCATCAATTTCATAAGCCTAAATCTTACAGAACATGTCATGAAATTCACAAACCTATATCTAGCAGAACATGTAAACATATAAACAAATTCATTAACCTAAATCTATCAGAACATGCATTTAATAGTAATTAAATAAATTTCATTTTTTTTAAAATAAAGAAGTTAATAATAACTTACTTGAAGATTGCCGAGTCAAAGTACATTCCTATATCAATTAAATTTCAATATCAATAATATATTGAATTTATTTCGCTAATTTTATCTAGTTGATTAATTTAAGTTATATATATAACCTAAACTACAAAATTAACCTTATTTATGTAAATAATCAACCTAAATTAACTAATACATAAACTTAAATTAACTAAATATATATTTTTTTATAGGTATTACCTACAGTGGTATCCCAAGTCTTTCGGACCCAGACTAATCCATTGCGAGGGAGCCCGCATCCAGATATGACCCATTTGAGTCTCTTGCCCTCTTCCAGTGATGGTGAGACTTGAACTTGAGACATCTCCTAGAAACTAAAAGGACTTTACTAACTGTACCAACCTTCGCTGGTAATTGACTAAATATATTATTATAAATGAACTAAAATTTTAGTGTAAATTAACTAAAAATTAACCTAAATTAACTAAAAGTTAGTCTAAATCAACTAGATATTTAACCTAAATAAATAAAAATTATTTTAAATCAACTAAACATCAACCTAAATTAAATACAAAATTAAAATAAAATAACTATTAACTTAACAATTAAACTAAATTAAATAAACAATTTACCATTAACCTAAAATAACTAAAAAGTTCGTATAAATTAACTAACAATTAACTTAAATTAACTAACAATTAAACTAAGTTAACATAAAAATATCAGTCTAAATTAAATAAAAATTTAACATAAATTAACAAAAATTAACTATTTATTTTAAAATATAAAAATCATTTATCAATTTTATAACATTTCTTTTCAAAATCACTTCTACTACTACCATCACTACCACTACGACGACGATGACGACTACCACAACCACTACCACCACTACTACTGCTATTATTATTATTTTTTATATAATTATAATTATTATTTAACATTTCTAATTTTTATACTGAATTTTTAATTAATTTCCATTATTATTATTATTATTATTATTGCTATTAAATAAATAAAAGTTAATTATGATTTTTTTGATTTGAAAAAAATTATGAATTTAGTATATTTTGTTTATCATAAATAAATTTTAAATTTAATATGTATATTTTAAAATATATAACAGATCAAATAATAGAAGGTACATTACACATTGACACATGAAAATGAAATAAATTAAAGATAAACCACTAAAAAAGTATAATAAAAACAAGATTCAAAATGCCAAAATAAATATCATTCAAGAAGTTTGAGTTTGAGTTGATTAAAAAAGCTTGTTAGAAATTAACTTGGAGATTGTAGATATTAACCATACATTTTATAATATTTTAACATAAATGAAATTTTTAAATATTTTGTTATTGGATCAAGTTGAGAAACAATTGTATATGTTACCATTTTCATAAAAGAACAATTTGTAAATATAGTGACGGAGTTAGAATTTTTTTTAAGGGGACGAACTTCAAAATATATTATACCAACAATTATATATTATAATTTTTTTTTATCATTGTATAAATATCTTATTACAGAATAAATAAAAAGTATAGTATTAATAGAATACTTTTTTTTGATAATTATTGTTATCCCGGGTATCCGGAACCCCATTTGGAGGCCCTACTAATCACAGTCGAGTGAGTTTCATTTGGAAGCACACTCTCCCCATGCGGCCCTAAGGATCGAATACTTTTCCACATTTTCAATCAACAAAGAAATAAAAGATTATTATAAAGAAAATTATATGTAATATTCATGAGAAATATTTACTACAAAATTGTTGTTGAAAAAAGATTAAAGTGAAATTGTTTGCTATATATTTATTTTTTTGGAAGCATCGATTATTTAAGAGAGGAAATAAGAACTTTCCCCATTTATTTTTGTTTTACTTATAATTTTAGTTTTTTCATATTATGATCAATTACATTAATAGTACCCCCTTAAAAAAAATACATTAATAATAAATTCAATAGATGAAATACATAAATATTAAAATATCAAATATTTCCTATTAATAACGAGTGAAATTTATAACATTCACATGCACGTTAGGAAAAAAAACTAGTTGTGTTAAAAGCATATAATAGCTGTTTTGTATACTTTCTCATGAAAAGCAGAATGAAAATTCATACCAAAGCAACAATCTGAATAAGTTGTAAATATTTGTCCATAAAAGACGAAAATGATAAATATAATGTTAAATGTAACTAAACATCAAATAAAATTCAATTCTTCAGTTTAAAAAATATAGCAGAAATTAATTATTTGCAGTGCTATCTTTAGATGATGGCTTCTCTGTGGATCTCAATAAGTGATAAGCAGATGCTCCAAGTAGAGCTCCAACAATTGGTCCTACAACATAAACCCATAATCCTTTGTATACATGCTTAATAATGGCTGGCCCAATGCTCCTTGCTGGGTTCATTGAAGCCCCGGAAACTGGCCTGCAAAATTCAACAATTTGTAAGGTTTTTTTTTTTTAATTTTTTGAAATGGAAATATAATTTGTAGGTTAATAAGCAATGGTTTGATGTTTAAAATAAATTAAAAAAAAAGTTTCCTTGAACAAACCAATCTACCAAAAATAAATTAAGAACTATTATGTAAATATGCACTTTTTTTTGGAGTGGAAAAGATTAATTTTCAATGATGTAGTAAATGAAAGGATGGAAAATTTACCCTCCCACAAAAACGTTTAATAGAATTGTCATGCCAACTCCAAGCCCTCCTAGTGGACCGACCTGGGAAATGAGAAGTTAGATGATTAATTTAAACTGATATTTGCTATAGGATGAAGTATTTATTTGTAACCAAGGAGTTCATGTAAATATATGATGATATGTTTATGAAGTCCAACAAAAATTATAAGGTTGGGAGAGAGAAAATATTCATATTTGGGTCTTCACAATAATCACTTATATCATATTCATATTAGGGTCTTCAAAATAGTAATTTAATATTATTAAATATTAGATGCTCAATCTCCATTGCCTAATATCTATCTATCTATTATCTATTTATTATATATATTAAAGTGAAAGTAAAGGCTTCTTAAAGCATCAATGTATTTTTCTTATTTTGTGAATTTTTTTTATATTTTAAGTATTTTATTTTTATTTATTTGCGTTATGATTGGTTCAAACTAATTTATATACATATTTTAATTAAAAAATATTATATATAAGTAATATAAATAATAAATAAATATGACTATATACATTGTACAATTAATCATTAATCATTAATTAATATGAATGTAATTACATAGAAAATGGTGTCAAATAAATAATTTTATATTTATTAAACTATTATGAACTTAATTAAATGACT
>CANYLF014156450.1:0-12385 GCA_948193215.1 Bocquillonia castaneifolia
TTTCAAAAATGAAGATGAAAATCATGATTGTAAATTGAAGTTTGAAAGAGTTTACAGGTGATTAAAACATATTTAAATGCAATTAAACTCAATCAAACCACTTCTGTAAATTCAAATTTGAATTTTGGATGAAACCGATCATAAAACAGGTCAAAATCAAGGTAGTGGCAATTGCAACCCAACACCACAACAAAGAGTAGCGTTTGCGCTCAACGCCACTCCTATAGTCGCGTTTAGGCTACAGGTGACGTTGGCCCATTTTGAAGCCCCAAACATCTGAATTTGAAAAAGCTTATTAGAGACAAAAATGTGCAGGATGGCCTAATCTACTACATGGCTTAATTTCATGCCATTTTGATGCTCGTATGAAATGTTATAATGAAAACCGTCTACAAAGTCCATGATTTTAGGTCAAAATAGCTGGTTTGGCTCAAAACATGCTTTCCAAGTTCGAAAATGATTTTGAAAATGTTTACGTGATTAAACAAGAGCTATTACCACTCAACTCACACCTTTTAAGCATAAGCAATCATCATTGGGCCCTCTGAGCTGATTCCTCATATCTGCATCCAAAAATTAGGTGTTAACAGTTGCCCCCGCTTTTATCGGAGGTTTGCAGTATTATCCAATAATATGAAAAATGACGACAAAGCTAAAAACACATAATTTTTGAAAAGAAATTCATACCTCACATCAGTGTATGAAGTTTTACCTCCGACCTCGGTTGTCTGGGTTTAACGCCACTAGGGATTTGTGCATCGCTGGGGATATTTGCTTCTTTCTCGACTGAGATGTTTTCTTTTTATCAGCATTGAAATCAGCTCCACTAGGAAAATGGATTGTCTCCACTTGGAATTTTTCCTTTTAAAGACTTGAGCTCCATTGGGGAAATTTATCTCCTATTTGGGATATGTCAACCTAGTTTATAACAGAGTCTGTTTTTAATCTGAAGTTGGCTCTACTGGGCAATTTTTGGTTTGGTTGTCGCCAAACGTTAATCTCTTAACTCCACTAGGGAATTTTGGCTTGGTTGTTGCCATTAGAAACTAAGAAGGTAATAACTCCACTAAGGAATTTTGAGGATGTTTCAAATGCTTTAAAAGTTTGAAACAAGATTTGGTCTGGTTCGGACATAGGAACACTCATCACACGTGATAAGGTTTGTCCTAAATGCTTTCAAAGTTTAGAACAGACTTTGATCTCACTTCTTTTAAATTCTTTCGAGCTTAAAACAAGGTTTTATACGATTCACTTTAAATGCTTTCAGAGTTTGAAACGAATTGGGTCTGGTTTGGAATTAGGAATACTAATCCACACGCCAGGGTTCGTTTCAAATGTTTTAAGAGTTTGAAACATAAAAGGTTTGGATTGTTTTTAGAATTTTTCTAGATTTTTCAAGGTTTTTTTTAGGCTTTCTGTCACTTTCTGCTCTAATTCTGTAGTTTCCTTTTGTCAACCTCTATAATTTTGACTATAGTTGTCCGTAATTTCTGATAATCTTATGAAATTGGCCCCTAATTGGACTCGAAATGTCCTTTCCTAGCCTTAATTTTGATTTTGAACCTATTTGCATCAAAACTTCTGTCCTTATTTGAAAAATAACTTCAGGGACCAAATTTGCAATTTGCCACTTTGGCTTCAAATTAAAAGCACTGGTAGCAGCCTTCCTTTCCTCCTTTTTATTCTTTTTTGCTTCCTTTTCTTCTTTCTTGCATATTTTCTTCATTTTAAACCCAAATCGACCCCAACAAGGGGCATTATGGTGGAAGATCCATTCTTAGAACCACAATGGAACGTAGTCAGCCTTTCCTTAGTCCGAGAAGAGGTGCAAAGGTTTGATAAAGGTGGCAATTTGCATAGCGGGAGGATTTCACTGCTTTCCAATTCTAAATTCCACATTTCTAGCCCGATTGAACACCGGTTAAGTGTCCAAACTCCACAATTTGGTTGTACATTGACTGGGTATTATGAAATTCATCAAAAATCTGCAAAATGGAACCAAATTATAGTGGCGTTGGCCACAGAATGCCCTCCTTTAGTGATTTTTAACATTTTAATGTTTTAATGCATGTTTGAATGATTTGAATGGAAAATTTACATCCGTATGTGCACTATATGACCTATTTAAGCATGATTTAGTTACATCCGTATGTGCACTATATGACCTTTTTAAGCATGATTTAGAGCTTATTAGCCAACGAGTTTGTAAAAAATGATGAAAACTAGATGATTGAGTTAGGAAACATACATGTTCCTACCTTGCAGGCTGATGTCACCTCATTCTCTCTTAGCGGGAACTTTTCTAAAGTTTATTGAGTATGGAGATGATTGCCTATTGAGGTTCAGACTCTAGTACGTCGGGCCAGATTTGAATCTTTACTTTTTGCTCTTCCTGATCATGTGGATGGGTGGTCGAGCCCTCATTGCGATCATTGTTCCATGCAGGCTTTGATGGAGAGGTAGTTCAATACCACCCATACCTTCCAGTTACCATGCGGAAAGCACACTCTATCTCTGACTTCTTTCTCCACTATTAATCGATTGGCTTGTGAAAATCTACCACCCATACCTTCCAGTTACCATGCGAAGAGCACACTATATCTTGTATATGCTTGGTGTACTGCTTAGCCATAAGAGCCAGAGGAGACTCTACGTGGAAGCTTTAGCAAACCACCTTCTGAGTTATAGGCCTAAGGTTGTATGGAGATATGATCAGATGGCCTGTGCCTTCATCTTGTATTTGCTGGGTGGTGCGCTTTTCTATGATACTAATAACACAGTGGCTTTGCATTTCATCCCCATTCTTCAGGATTTCGAGCAGATGAGTAGATATGATTAAGGATCTCCTATTCTAGCTTACTTATACCTCTGCATAGATAAGGTCTCATAGGGTGGGGCTAAGTTCTGTGGTTTATGGCATGCTACCCATGTGATTCATTCAGCTTTTCTTGATTTTCTGCTTCTACTTTTCTTATCTTATTGCTTGTTTGCTTCTAACTGATCTCTTTGCAGATCTGGGCCATTAAGATGGGATTGATTCCACAGTTCATGCCTTTTCAGAACCATGGAGTCTTCCCTTTCTCAAGCGTTGGGTTTTGCATCGCATGCCGCTTCATCGAGCTTCAGTTCATGATCATCACGTGTACCTTAACATGCTTACTCCTAGCAAGGTAAAAGAACAAAGCTTTATTAGTTTAAAACAAATTAAAAGGCTTTAGTGACTTACTATAGCTTTCTTTTATGTAGATAGACATGAAATGGCTTGGCCTAGTGGAGGATCATCCTATATATGTTGCAGTCTCCATATAGAAGGATAAGATGAGGATCCTATTAGAGGGCCCCAAGATGAGATATGGTTCCTCGAGGAGAGGACTTATTAGCGTATACTACAATATTTTGTAAGATCCCTCGAGACTCTGCTGTTGATATGTTTTGGGCACATGATTTGATAGGTGGAGCTTTAGTCTAGGCTCTTTATGGTGTTCGATGTGAGGACTTTCTTAATTGTGCTAAAGCATATAATCGATTCCTGCAGTTGAGATGCCTTCCTCAACTTCCCATGTCTTTTGAGATGCTTACTCAGGTTAGTTTTATTCTCTTCGATACTTTACTTAAGGTTCCTTTTTGTAGCTTTCTGATGTTTAGAAACTTGTTCAATACATATTAGAGCCAGTATTGTCACCTCCCTATTATGAGCTGCTTAGAGGAGGAGGCTGAGGATGATTCTAGAGATAGAGATGTTGTTATCCCTTTGTCGAGTATTCATTTTCATTCTTCTGCCATGCCCGAGCCGAGTAGCAGGACTCGTGCTTCTACTAGAGGAGTAGCTCCAGGGTGTAGTACTACTAGACCTCATTCTACACGTCCCGTACATAGGCATACTCCAGAGGATTCACAGGATTTTGTATCAGGCCACATCACTAGCTTTCCTGGCTCAATTGTGCATTACAAGACATTTGCTGGCATTTATGAGCATACTCTTTAGCCAGCTGAGCCTTATATTACTCGAGGATATACACGTGTAAGTATCCTCTACTTCTGCTTTTGCTTTCTTTATCTGCTTTTTGAAGTCCGAACTAACTTTCATTCTTTTAGGTTCCTGTGGGCAAGGTTGCTCGTTTATCATCCTATTTCTAGGCCAGTAAGGTCAATACTATGGAGGCATCTGATTCTTGGAGATAGGCCTATCATGCAGCTTGTAGGGCAAACGCAGAGCTGAAGTCTTGCCTTGCAAGTTATGAGGCTCCAGCTCCTACAAAGCAGGCTAAGGTGGATGATGAGGCTGATGATGGTGCTGAGTAATGTCAGTGGGAGTAGGATGGCGGTGAGCAGCTAGCTAAGGCCGAGGATGAAGATGTGGAGTCGGAGTCAAAGGACTCTGATGAGGAGGAGGATGAGTAGGCGCCCTTGTTTTATTATTCTTTTTCTTGTATTTTTGAACTTTTTGAACCTTATTAGGATTACAAATGCTTTGATGTACCTGCATGTTATGAACTTTCACAGAGTATAGGTATGCATGCATGAATATTTCTTATGATTTCTATAATGTATATATGAAATGACGTGCATAGAATACTCCTAAAACCATGAAAATCTGCATTGATTATCAAATTGCCTGTGGGAGTCAATCTGGGGCCCAACGCCACTAGGGGTGGCATGTTTTGCCAATGCCACTTAGGGACTGGCGTTTAATGGCAATGCCACTAAGAGTAATAGCTTTGGGTCGTAAATGCCACTCCTTCGATTCCTGGCATGTCTTCATGAGTTTTACCCTATTTCATCTCCTTTTCGAACCTAAACTTCCCTAGACCTTGTGGGCTATAAATAGAACCCATGTGACATCTTAGAAGCATTAGAAAACATCAAATAAACTCTCCCAATCCATCAGAATGTTTTAGAACTTATGGCAGACCTTGAAACGACATCTAGGTCACTTAGAAATAAAATTCTAGATTCATATGGACAAATGCCACTTAGTAGAGTTTAAAGCTTTCCTAAATTTTTCCTTTGACACCAAACTTCTACATACAGTGGCTGAATGTTGGAGTATCAAACACCATTCCTTGCACTTCAATAGAGTCAAACATTTCCCCTGTTTGAAGAATTTGAAGGCATCTTGGGCAAGGTACATAGTTTTAATGCTCCTTTAGCATTATGTACCTTGTTTACAATCTCAATCTCTAGAGTCTTTAGCTTACTTCTTTAGGTTAACCCTGGATCATGTGTCTTACTACATCGATGGTGAATCCATCCTAACTTGAAGCTTACTAGAATTAGGATGCTCCAAACCAAAGAGTAGTAGATGTAGGCAGAGTATCAATAGTTTTTGCTTATATTCCCATTTTTTTGTTGATTTCTACTGATGGTAGAGTTAGCTTCTAGATTGCACATGTCCTGAAGCAGGTGGAATGTGGTCACAACCCCTTTCCCATCATCTTCGCTGAAACCATCATTGGTTTAGATTCTGTTAGGAATACTCAGCACTACCGTGGCAGACCACTTCTACTTCAAGTATGTCTATCTACTTGTTTTCTCATGTTTTCTTCAATCAAACCTTGATTAACCTAGTCATTCTGTTTCATCAGATCTGGCTGAAGGAAACATTGGCTATGATGATGCCCCCGGCAAATCCCATGACTTACAGATCTCGTCAATATCAGTTTAGAAGACATGCCTTGTCTAGAGCTGAGTGTGTAGAGTTATAGGCAACTGGTAGTTAGACTAACTTTCTTTCATCTAGAAGCAAGGATAAGATATGTTGGCATTGCCCATGGTGAAAACTGGCCTTTGTGACCACTAGTTTCATAGACCATTGTGTTCCGGTTCTGTGAACTTCTATACCCATGCCAGAGTTTACAGACAGTATGGGCTGGTGCAGAGGATTACAGGTGCTATTCCTACCTTCACTCCTTATACTATTACTGCTTATTTCTTAAGGCATATTTGGACACGATGGGCTGGCAAAACTATGGAGAGGAATCTAAGCTTCACCTATGGATTGACTACTGATGATGAATACAAGGCTTGGATTGATCTGGTAAGTATGGGTATTGACTCTATTATCGAATTGTCTGATTCAGATGAGGACTATACAGATGATGATTACCAAACTTGGCTTGATGTGAAGGATGAGCTGTCTGATGATGAAGGAAAAGGTGCAGAGCTGTTTGATGCAAGCAACATAAAGAATGCAAAGAGAGATACAGAGGGTGCAAGAAGAAACTAGATGCTAGCATTGAAAACATCAAGTTAAGCAAGAAAAACAAAAAGAATTAGGTCTCATAACCGTTTATTTCATTCATGTAATGTTTTAGCTTTTTAGTTATGCTGGTATAGGATCAGATACTATAAGTAGGTTTAACAATTTTCTATTACAAATGTTTATTTTATTAATATTAGCACAATACGCGTACTTTAACTTTTACATTTGATATTACTGCTATCTCACTTTTGTCTCTCATTATTTATTTTTAGCCTTTATTTTTGCCTAAACTGCCTCTTTTTGAGGTTTTCACCCTCGCAGGCTTGCCCTAAATTTTGTCTAGAATGCCTATTTTTGAGGTTTTCACTATAACGGGCTCCCTTATTTTTACATGAGACGCCCAAACAAGTTTTCAACTCATCGAGATTTATTATTTTAATACATTTTTCTAAAGGTAGTATTTCTTGACACGATTCAGGTTGATGGGTTCTCTGAACTCGTTTCTTTCTAGATTTGAAATCTTCACAGCACCTTTAGGAAGAACCTTCTTAACCATATATGGGCCTTCCCAGTTATGCTTCAACTTCCCTCTAAGATCAAATGGAACGGGTGTAGACAAGGAGGGGTTTCTTTAGAGTCCCAGCCTGATTGACGACTATGACATTACACTTTTATGCGATAGAATCTAAATTTGGAAGTTGCCACCCAAACTAACATTGGTAACATCATATTGGTGTGCATCTTGATTCCTTTAAGAAATGAGAAGCCGCCTTGACCTCAGAGATTCTGGGATCGAACTACCCCATTCCTCAAATTATGATTCCTATAGCCAATATTAGGATTATTCTAACCTTCATTTCCTCTACAGAAATGGATATAAAGTGATAACAAACAAATCCTATATTTTTCATACAAAACATACTTCTTTAGTGAGTTTCTATTTACAGCAAACAAGGATTTATTTTAAAGATTACCAAATCAAATTGACAATTATTTTCATGCAAAAAGTGATTAGAACAAGCATTTACAACACAAAAGAACCTAGTTTCTAGCATTTTTTACCTATTTGATTACCAAATGGACATTTAAAGCCATATTACATGCATATTATTACACTAGATCATCACAAGTGGGTTCATGCTTACCTTTATTGCTTAATTCCACTTGAAAACTTTGTTTAGAGCCAAAATAAGTCCCTAACACCACTCAAAAGGGTCCAACGCTAGTTTGGACTGGTGTTGGAAGGCTCAACGCCACTCCTGGACCGGCGTTGGAACCTTAAAGCCACTCCACCACTAGAAACGATGGAAAATAAGTATTTTGGGTCTCCATAACCTAGAAAATGATGATATAATAATTCACAAATGATATACAGGGCCAAAACACATTAGAAATGTCATTTAAGATCATTAAAACAATCTAAAACTAATATGGCATCCATACAAATCCATTACAAAAAGTTATAGTGAATACACAAAAAGACATATTTCCATGGAAAATCCACATTGAAACATACTTAAATGACTAAAGAGCAAAGAAAAGTGCAAAATCATGCTATTAATGTCATGTGAGAGCATTAAAACATTCCTAATCTAATATATCATTTATTCATGTTCATATGCAAAAATCATAGTGAATGCAAAAAAAAAAAAATCATGTTTTTATGATATCAATAGCATTAAAACATGTTTATACAATTGTAATAACAAAGAAAAGTTAAAAAGACTTACCTAAAATTGCTTGGCAAGTGGCTTGAGAACCCTCAGAAAGTTCTTTAGTTTTAACCACATAAAAAGAAAATAGCTCTTTTAATGAAGAAAAGAATCCTAATTAATTTTAGCAGAGTGTTTATGCAATTAAATTGTCCTATGAATATTTCTCCAGAGCTTTGGTGTCTTTGTGTAAAAGGTGCCCCCCTTTGTGAAGGAAAGCATGTGCCCTTTATAGGCAGAGGTGATGGCAGTGATGTGGTTATCACATACTACAATCTCTATCTCAAAACTGAAAGTGAATCTCAATCTTGTTTTGAATTCAAATAATGGTTAACCATTATTAGATGATGATCAAATGAATTTAGCCATGCATATTTCTGCATACAAGATTGATTCAATTCAGATTTTGAATGTTGGATGTGTTGTAAGTTGAATTGTTGATTGAAAAACTACGTAATATATGACAAATGGATAAAAATCTTTGATTTAATTTTGAAAAGGATGATATTAAGGTTTTGAATGTTTGAAATGAAGTTTGGATTGATAAAAATCATATCCAGTGATCCCTAATTGTTTGAAATTCAAAAAGCAGTTAAAACTGGTCAAAGACATATAAAAATGGAGTTTTCTGCTGAAATTTATGCCACTGGCGTTTTGGGGACCAATGCCAGTGCTCCAGTGGCGTTTGACCTTCAATGCTAGTCCTGGACTGGAGTTGAAGACTTGGACTGGTATTGAACCTTCCAAGGCCATTTTGAGGCCCAAAACGGCTAAATTTGGAAAAGCGTATTAAAGATAAAAATGTGCAGAATGACCCAATCTACCACGTATAAGGTTTTAGACCATTTTAATGCTTGTATAAAAAGTTATGACCAAAACCATCTGAAGTTTGTACATTTAGGGCTAATAGAGGTTAAAGCAGGCTTTTTGAGTTTCAAAATAATTTCAAAAATATTTCTATGTTAACAAGGAGCTGTTACCATTCGATTCATGCTATTTAAAGCGTGAGTGATCATCATAGGGCCTCTGAGCCGCCTCTACATTCCTACATTCAAAAATTAGGTGTTAACAATAGGCCTGGCCTATTTTAGTACCCAATTTCGTTCTTTGATTGGCCTGACTCTGACCCCTTTGTTGAAAGCTCTAGCTATTCTCTACTGATACACTAGAGTGTGATGAAGAGCTTTCTTGCACCTTTCCTCTAGAGACAATAAGTATTTGTATCTTGCTTTAGCCCATTGTGCCTCAAGAATTTTTGCTTCTAATACCACTCTCAATGACCAAATATGGGCTTTAATCTGCATCACTGCTTCCCTTCGAACACCACGGAGTAGAGAGTTTCCCCTATTGCACTTCTCATAGCTGTATTGTAGCCCATCAGTGCATAAGGTAGTTTATCTGCCCAGTCCTTATATGTCTTCACCATCTCAATCGAAATCTTCTCGATTGTTTTGCTAGCCGCTTCCACTGCACCATTAGCTTGAGGTCTACAGGGAGAGGATTTATGGTGCTCGATCCCTTATTCTTCTAACAAGTTTGTCATCTTTCCTTGGAATTGTACACCATTGTCTGAGATGATGTGATGGGGTTTTAGAAACATGTTAATGAGTTTCTTGTGGATGAAGTCAGCCATATTCTTTTTCGTGACTATAGGGAGTAAGATTGCTTCTACATATCAAGAGAAGTACTTGATGGCCACTATGATGTACTTATGACCATTAGAAGCTGTTTGGCCTTATTTCTCCAGTTATGTCTATCACCTAAGATGAGAATGTCCAACGAGATGCCAAATTATAGAGTTCAGTTTGTAGCAGGTGGATCTGATTTCCATGCAACTGACACTCGTGGAACTTTTTGACCAGCTTCATGCAGTCTCTATCCATCTTATTCCAGTAGTACCCTTGTCAGACTATTTTCTTTGCCAAAGTATGACCACTCATGTGAGGTCCACATACTCCTTCATGGATCTCTTTTATGACTTCTTATGCTTCATGTGGATTAAGGCATAGAAGTAGCACCCCATTCAAAGCTCGTTTATATAGTATCCTCTCATGATAAGTGTAGTTCCTCAAGGTGACTCTCAGAGAATATCTCTACTTCCCATTAGCTCCTTCTAGATACTCCCTCTTTTCTAGGAATCTCAGGATTTCATAAAATCACAGTTTCTCCTTTGACCCATTCATAACCATTACCCATTCACCCTGATAGCACAAAATCATGGCTCTACTCATTACTAGAGGCTTCATAGCTATATCTCTCAGATTATCCCATATGGATGCCAACGTTGAGAGTGTGTCAGCCATTTAATTATCCTCCCTTGACAAGTGTGTGAAGGTACAACTAGAAACACTCAAGGTGAGCATCTAAATGTACTTCGCATATGGTCTCAACTTCTCATATCTAACTCCCCAATTCTCTAAGGCTTTATTGATGATGAGTATCAAATGCCCATAGATGGTGAGGTTCCTTGCCTTTTCTGCAATGGCTGCTTCCAAACCATATATATAGGCCTCATACTCTACCATGTTATTGGTCACCTCAAAGTCCAATTTCTTGTCTAAGGGAATACTTTCTCCTTTTGGTGTGATCAAATCGCCCCCACTCTGACTCCTTTATGGTTCACTGTTCCATCAAAGTATAGCTGCCATCCATTCACCTCTATCAGGTTGAGAGGTTCATTTGGGAATTCATACTCCTATATTTCTTACCTTTCTAGTGGACTCAAAGCTAGAAACTTTACTACTGCACTTCCCTTAATGAACTTCTTAGTTAAGTATTATATGTCAAATTCCATCAACAACACCAACCTTTTGGCAAGCTTCCCAACGAGTACCGGTGTTTCATATAAATAGCGTAGAGGGGTCAACTTTGGCTATAACTTGAACCTGGTAGGACTAGTAGTAGTGCTTCAACTTTTGTGCCATCCATATCACCACTAGGCAGGTCTTCTAAACAACATCATATTTGGCTTCATATGATAACAAC
This sequence comes from Bocquillonia castaneifolia, assembly GCA_948193215.1. Taxonomy (NCBI): domain Eukaryota; kingdom Viridiplantae; phylum Streptophyta; class Magnoliopsida; order Malpighiales; family Euphorbiaceae; genus Bocquillonia; species Bocquillonia castaneifolia. The sequence continues at coordinate 10,900 of CANYLF014156450.1, forward strand.
TTCCTACTAAGGTAGTAGATAGCATGTTCCACTCCATTTTCATCTTCTTAAGCAATCATTGGTCCAATAGCATCATCCTCTAAAGCGAAGTACAATTTCAATGGTTTCTCTATCTTTGGAGGTTGAAGAAAAGGTGGAATCATCAAAATATGCTTGATCATGTCAAATGCTATTTAACATCGTTCATCCAATTTCACTTTCTAATCCTTTTTAAGTACCTTGAAGATGGGCTCATAAATTGTTGTTAATCTTGAGATGAACGTGCTGATGTATTGAATCTTCCCTAGGAAACCTCTAACTTCCTTCCTGGTCTTTGGAGCTGGCATCTCTTAGATGGCTTTAACTTTATCTGGACCAACTTCGATTCATTTTTGGTTTACAATGTGTTCGAAGAGCTTCCCTGAGTTTACCCTGAAGATATATTTATTTGGATTAAGTCTTAGGTTGTACTTTTTAACCTGTGCTAGGAATCATTTTAGGGCATCAAAGTGACTTTCTCTAGTAGGCGATTTGACCATCAAATCATCCACATAGACCTCAATTGGCTTATGCATCATATCATGGAATAGGGTTTTGGCAATCCTTTGGTAGGTTGCCCCCATATTTTTGAGTACGAAAGGCATGACTTTGTAGTAGTAGACACCCCACTCAGTGATGAAGGCCGTCCTGATCTTGTCTATAAGTATCATCATTATCTGGTCATAGCCAGTGAAGCCATCCATAAAAAGGAGTACATGGCGCTTACAACCGTGCTATCAATCAACACATCAATATGAGGCAGCGGGAAGTCATCCATTGGTGATGCCTTATTTAGATCCCTGTAGTCCACACACATTCTCTCCCTTCCATCCTTCTTGGTACGGGGACAATGTTTGCTAACCATTCGGGGTAGTTCATAACTTCTAAGAATCTGGCCTTGAGCTTCTTCTAAACTTCTTCCTTGATGAGCTTCACCCATTCTGGTCTAAGTCTTTGAAGCTTTTGCTTGACAAGCTTCTTGCTAGAATCTATAGGGATGCGATGTTCTACAATGCTTTTATCAAAACCTGGCATCGCATCGTATGTCCATGCAAATACTCCTTTTCTTTTATTTAATGTTTTTTTTTCAAAATTTTCTCTCTTACTAGCAGTAATATAAATACAAGTGTTATTTCCTTTGGTTGTTTTTTCGTGCCAATGCTAATAGTGTAACGACCCGAATCTAACACCATATGATACGTATTTATATATATAATGATGGTAATTAATCATAAATTAAAGTCCAATTAAAAATTCCCTTCGAAAATAAAATTTTCTCTGAAAATAGGGTTGCAACGATCGTTGTGAATAGTGCAACGATCGTTGCCAATTGTGCAACGATCGTTGTGGATGAACAGTGATTGTTGTAAAATACACGAAAATCGTCCAAAAATCCAGTAAGGTACACGAGCTCGTGGGAAAATAGCAACGAGCTCGTTGCAAATCAGCAACGATCGTGGTGAAAATA